>VUQH01037993.1:9537-22016 GCA_015106775.1 Etroplus canarensis | reverse complement strand
AACACATCTTCTTCTTTTTCTTCTTCTTTTTCTTCTTCTTCTTCTTCTTCTTCTTCTTCTTCTTCTTTCAGCTGTTCCCATTAGGGGTTGCCACAGGGGATCATGTATTATGAATCCGCGTTTGGATTTGGCAAAGATTTTACACTGGATACCCTTCCTTATGCAACCCATTTACCCAGGCTTGGGACCGGTACTAGGATTACCTGTGGCTGGGTTATAAATATAAACGCATAATTCTTCAAATGTAATTCGGTCACTCCCAAAAAAAACTCAGAGGTTTGCATTGGCAGTCCTTAGGTTTGAAATTGTGTTCTTTTGTTTTTGTTGTCCACAGCTCCAAGGGGAGACAACTGCCCGAGCTCTCAGTGGAACGTGATGTGTCGTCCATGTTGTGAGTACTACCTGATCCAGTGTCGGTGTCCCTCAAAAGGAACAAGGGTGGGCTACACTGTTCCCTGCTGCCGCAATGCTCTGGATCAGTGTGATCCCTGTATTGTTCATCCAGGTATATTCACACCAGTCAGCTTATAGAAACTTGAACTGTGATAATGCATGAGGTGCTTTTTTTGTTGCTTGTCCTCTGGTGTTTGCTGCTCACGATAGCTATATAAATCCCTCTTATATTCATTCTAAACAACTTTATCAGGTGATATATTGTGGAAAAAAATATCAGAGAACAAAATGTTTAGTGTAAGATGAACTGTTATGATCTTGTAAATGACTAAGAGTTCCCAATGGTCTTTAAAGTGTTTTAGATTATTACTTTTTGTTTTTGCTCTTGCTCTTGCCAGGCTGCAGTCTGTTTGAGAATTGTAAAACCTGTAACAATGGAACATGGAAAGCTAATGATGACTTCTTCGTGAATGGGAGGTATTGTACTGAGTGCCGTCAAGGCTGGAGTGGAGGGGATTGTAAAAGTGAGTAAGACAGCTTTAATGCAGTGTTGCAGTGAGGCCTGGTTAAGCTGAAGCAAGGTCTAAAATGAATCCTTTTGCTAAATGTGATTGCTGATAAGAGAACAGGGATCACACATACATTTTCGATACACTTGGTTCTGAAGAATAGCTGCACCCCATAATGTCCATCGCTGATGTGTTTCTTGAATACCATCTGTACAATTTCTGGCTGAATTTGTGGTTGTTATTGTCCCAAATTTCTTTCTGTATTTAAAAGTTTTTAATATCTGTGTAGTTGCAATATTTTTAATATTAGTGGGGACTAGTGGGGAGCCAACATGTCACCCACTGGCTATGGACATTTTTAAGCTAGAAGTGACCATATTATGATAAGAAAGTGGAGTGCTAAGTTTACAGCTTTATGGTGGCTCCTTCAGGACGATTTATGACATCTTATTCTAAATTCATAGGTATTAATATAGATTTGATCCTCTCTTTGCAGCTATAAAAGCTTCCACTCTTCTTAGAAGGCTTTCGACAAGATTTCAGAGTGCATCTGTGGGAAGTTTTGCTCATTCATCTAGAAGAGGATTTGTAAGATCAGACACTGACGTCGGATGTCATGTCTGTCTCCCTGTCTCCAAACTAGTTCATCCCAAAGGTGTTCAATGGGGTTGAAGTCAGGGCTTTGTGCGAGCCAGTTCCACTGTTCTGGAGTCCAGTGGCGAAGTGCTCCACTCCACCTGATGCTTGGCATTGTGCTTGGCGATGTAAAGCTTTCATGCAGCTAGGAGGGCATGGAACCTTTGCCATGAAGCTATTGGCATACCATTTTTGTGCTGATGTCAATACTAGAGAAGGTTTGGAACTCTGCAGTTATTGCGGTAGCAGAGTTTTGGCAACTTTTGCACACTATGTGCCTCAGCACTCAGCAACCCTGCTCTGTAACTTAATGCAGTCTGCCACTTGGTGGCTGAATTGCTGTGGTTCCTAAATGCTTCTACTTTGCAATAATACCAATTTACATTTGATCGTGCAACATCTAGGGGAACACTAAGAAAAACTGCACAAACTGACTACAACAGTAATATCCTATTACAGTACCATGCTTAAATTCAGTGAGCTCTTTAGAACAGCCCATTCCTTCACAAATTTTTGTAAAACAGATCGCATGGCCAGGTGTTGATGTTATACACCTGTGGCAACGGGACTGAATGAAACACCTAAATTCAATGATTAAGAGGTGTGGCCAAAATATTTTGTCTATATAGTGTGGCTAGCTTGTTGAACAAGCTGCATCCACAAAGTGTATTGGTGCAATGTATGGACACAGATGCCTGCTAATTAGTGCTAAGTGACAGACTAATAAAATATTAGAATTTCACTCACCAGTAATGAAGCACAATCTTCTTGGATTGTCTGTAACACACCAAGCCATATTACTGGTCAGGTAATTCCATTAAACTGCTCTGAGAAGCACCAACACCACAACACTGTGGAGAGGTATATTGCTGATATGAGGCCTAGCAGACGCCTACTCTGGGCATTTTAAAAAAAACATAAATATCAGCCATGGCACTCAAAGGGAACTGACTTGGTTTTGGAGCCAGCCTCAAGTGATCACTACAGGAGCTGAATGTTTTTGGCACTTCTACATCGGCTGCCACTTGGTCAACACATCAAACATGAGTTATCTAAAGCATACTTTCCTTAAAATGTCTATATACTGAAAAAAAATCAGTATTACAGTCAATGAAAAAAATACCAAGATGCACAATGACTTCATTCAACTGCTTATTTCCATGCCTTTTTAGGGGCTGCATTTGCTGTGATTGTGTTTACATGCACACCAGGATACCAGTTGTGAAGCCTATCCCAGTAGAATATATTCATGGTGTGACATTTACATAGAATACAAAGGAGCCCAATTATTCTGATCCTCTTCCTGGCTACTGATTGCTGTGTGATGTTTGCTGTACCGAAGCCCTGTTCAGCCGTTCATACCTTTCCATTAATCTGACACCATTTTAACAGGTTGGCTAAAATTTATGTATAGGTTTCTACAGAGGAATGGGTGCATGCAATTACTTGAACAGACTGACATGCACAAAATTACAAATGTGCATCTCTCTCAGATTTGAAAGTTGCTCAGCTCAGTGGGTAATGCTAAGCCATTACATAGTGACATTTTATCTCATCAACTCCATTTAAATTTAGAGGATACCTTTTTGTTACTCACAATCCAGAAGAGAGACCTTTCTCTCTGTGAGTCTGTGTGGGAGGAGCTGGGTACAGATCTTTGAACAGCATCGTGTAGTACACATAGACACACACACACACACACACACACACACACATAGTGCAGAGACCCTGCTCTTAGTTACACTTCATTAGAACTGATGCTGACAATGCTCACTGTCACAAATGCAACAAATCTGCAACATGGCAGGTATGGCAAAAATGTCGTGGTTATGTCTGAATGAACAGTATCCTAAAAGTGACTTATGTCTGAATGACAGAATACAGTTCATTTAATGAATTGGTTATGCCAGCAATGTTATAACTCCAATTCCAAAAAGGTAGGGACACTGTGTAAAATATAAATAAAAACACTATGCAATGATTTGCAAATCTCAGAAACCAATACTTTAATGTTTAATTAAATGTTGAAAGTGAGACATTTTATAATTTCATGAAAAATACTAGCTCATCTTGAATTTGATGGCAGCAACTCATCTCAAAAAGTTTAGATAGGGCCATGTTTACCACTGTGTAGCCTCACCATGTAAACATCTGGGAACTGAAACCACCTGCTGGACTTTTGGGAGAAGAATGTGGTCTCATTTTTTTCTGATATAGCATTCCAGTTGCTCAACAGTCCTGGTTCTTCTTTGTCATATTTTCTGTTTCATCAAATTTTTTCAGTTAGGGAAAGGTCTGGACTCCAGGCAGGCCAGTCCAGCACCCAGAATCTTCTACTACAAAGCCATGCTGTTGTAATAGTTGTAGGGTGCAATTTAGCAGTGCCTTGCTGAAATATGTAAGCCCTTCCCTGAAAAAGATGTTGTCTGAAAGGGATCATAGGTTGCTCTAAAAATTTGTATAGCTTTCAGCATTTATGGTCCCTTTCCAGATGTGCAAGTTGCTAGTACCATAAGCACTAATGCACCCCCATACCATCAGAGATGCAGGCTTTTGAACAGTTTGCTAATAACAAGCAGGATGGTCCCTCTCCTTTTTAGCCTGGAGGATGCAGCATCCATGATTTCCAAAAAGAATTTCAAATTTTAATTTGTCTGACCACAAAACAGTTTACCACTCTGCCTCAGTCCATTTTAAATGAGTTCAGTGAAGACAACAGCGTTTTGGATCATGCTCACATGTGGCTCCCTCTTTGCATGATGGAGCTTTAACCTGCTGTTGTGGATGGCACGGTAAACTGTGTTCACAGGCCATGATTTCTGGAAGTGTTCCTGTCATTTCCATGACAGAATCGTGCCTGTTTGCAAAGCAGTGCTGCCTACGGGCCTGAAGATCAAAAGCATCTAGTATTGAGTTTTACATATGTCCCTTGTGCACAGAGATGTCTCCAAATTCTAATAAAAATCCTTGCAATTTTATGTTGAGTAACATTATTATTAAATTGCTCCACAGTTTGCAGCTGCAGTTTCTGGCAGATTTCTGAACCTCTGCCCATCTTTACCTCTGGGAGACTCGGCCCCTCTAAGGTGCTCTTTTTACAACCGGTCACATTACTGGTCTGTTACCAGTTAACATTGTAACATGTTCCTCCAGCTGTTTCTTTTTAGTACCACTTACTTTTCCAGCCTTTTTTATCCTTGTCCCATTTTTTTTTTTTTTTAAATGTATTGCCTCTGTGAAGTTAAAGATAAGCTAATATTTTTTATGATATAGTAAAACGTCTCACTTTCAACATTTGATATCTTTTCTATGTTCTTTTGTGAATAAAATATTGGTTTGTGACATTTGCAGATCATTGCATTGTGTCCTTTTTTAATTGTACACACTGTCCCAACCTTTTGGAATTTGGGGTTGTACTTATTTCATGTTCAAAGAATATAACCACCTGTTTGAGTTTGTCATTGATTCTGCTATGACCTCCAGTGGTTCTAAATCTTTTTAAAGCACAATTAAGGACACAGTAGCTCTAAGAAATATACTGTTCATTTGTAAAAACAAAGTATATGGGACAAAACTGTAAAATAATCAGTTCAACGATGAAGAGTTATTTAAAATGACACATCAGTATTTGTAATACACAACATGGACACTTGGTGGCGGCAGTGCTTTTTGGGTTTGGTTTGTCTGCAAACGTAGTCCCCCGCTTGTATCACTAAAAAAAATAATAATACTGAAAAAGATGAGCAATACTTTTCCAGAAAAAAGAAACTATTAGGATACAGCAGCAACCACTGGAAAATAATTTAAATCAAATGTAGTAGTAGTAAAGCCCACTGCAACATCAAACTAATAACAGTGAAAAGTAAAAATGTTTATTTAGTTGCCACTCCTGTTATTCACCTACATAGTACTTTTCCGTTGTCTGTATTCCATGACCTTGTGGAAATTGCCACTTTGGTGTCATTCTATTATGTTCTGACAGCCTGAGTTAGACAAAAGAAGACATTTGGCCACTGAGCAACACCTCTCTTACACAACCTTTTACAGATTTTTCCAGACAACCTGTACAAATGCTCAAATAGGCTATAATAATAATTTAAAGTTCTAAACATTTAAATCCTGGCCCCTTTTTCACAGTGAAGACTGACCGAAATCAATTTAAGTTTATTTTTGTGTCATGTCTTGTTTTTGTTCATCCTTTGAAGAGCACATCAGCATGAATGCCAGCATGATGTTAATCATGGTTATTGAAGTGGCTGGTTGAATTCCATCACCATAATCCTTTTTTTTTCTTTTTAAAAAAAAAAAAAAAAAGATATTATCTGCCCTCTTACACAGCATGTCAAATTACTGGGCTTAGCTTGCAAGAGACAAAATGCTCAGTGCCTACTGAGATAAGTACACATTTAATGGGTATAAGTAATTACAATTCTCTTGTTGGTAGCATGTGGAGGCGTCATTCAGCGAGCTCAGGGTCACATAACCCTGGAGAGTTACCCAACAAATGCCCGATGTGAATGGATAGTGCAAATGGAGAGGGAAAGCAGCATCGAGCTCAGGTGGGTAACTTTTTCAAGGATCTGATTGGAAAATCATTCAACACTGAAGACACATGATTTGATCAAAGATAAAAGATTTAGTCAAGTCTTTATTTGAAATGCTCAGCAGGGATCAATTTGACCTCGGGTAATAATGTGTTTTAAAACGACAGCTGAGCTCAGATGATTCAAGGGAGAGTCATGTAATCTGAAGGTTGTAATAGTCTGTACTAGAATAATAAAAGGGCTACAGATGAGAATACTTTAGAGTTAGGATTGACTTAGATCAAGTCAAGGTAACAATTACAAAGCAAGTGGTATTATTTGTCTTGTTAAAAACATTTATCAAACTCAGTGTAATGATTCAAATCTGGAAAATCCCTTCAAATCTAGACCTTGGACTGACTTAAGAAGAACTGCCTTTGAATTAGTGCAGTTAACTACTACACTAACCTCCAAAAGTAAGGCCAATTAATTTGTTTTTCCTGGGCAGGCAAGCCATTTGTGTGTGACATCAGATTGTATTTAGATATGTTAAACAATATAGAACATAACACATTTTGTGTCAAACCACCCAGTTTTCAAGTGAGCTAAGATATTGGAACATGCCAAGCGACAGGTGTTTTATGTTACCCAGGCGTGCTATATAACATTGACTATTTAATCATTTTAAGTAGCCCTGGATATCTTCTCTCAGTTTGGGGCTTGAGTTTCACTTGTGAGGACTACATTTGTGGTTAAGTAGGGTAGACCAACATGAAGACCAGAGAGCCTGTCAGTGGGAGAGAAGCTGAGAACAGGTTGAAAACCCACCGGAAGCATCTCAAAAGCACTGGACATAGCCAGTACTGCAGTTTGGAATGCCCTGAAAAAGGAGGACACTACCAGTGTACTGAGGAACAGGCAACCAAGGAAAACAACACATGATGACAGACAAATGGTGAGAGCCACACTGCAAGATGCAAACCACTCATCAGCAGTATAAAAAAAAAAAAAAAAAGGTCAGAAAGCCAGATTAAAATTTGCAGGAAAGTACAGAGATAAGCCACAGCAGTTATAAAACAAAGTTTTATGGACTGATGAGACAAAGATTAACCTCTACAAAGTGACTGAAAGGCCAAAGTATGGAGAAAGAAGGGCTCTAACTCCTCATTTGACACATACAAGCTCATCCATGAAGCACAGTGGCGGTTGTCTCATGGCTTAGGCTATTATAGCTGCTTGTGGAACAGGCCCAATCATTTTCATTCATGATGTAACTCTTGATGGTATGAGTGAATTAATGCAGAAGTCTACAAAAATCATGCATTAAAACTAACCTGGATGATTTTTTTTAATAAGACAATTATTCAAAATGCACACTGCCACCTTAGCAAATTTCTTTATCGGGGAAAAAACTGAAAGGTTTTGGGCTGTTAAACTTCACCAATCACCAGATCCTGAACTGCTTAATCAAAGCCTGAAGGGAGAAACCCTGCAAAACAGAACAAGACAAAGAGATGCTGTAGTAAAAGCCTGGAAAGGCATAACCAGTGAAGAAACAAGAGATCTGGTCTATGGAGTCTGTGGATTATAGGCTTGATGTAGTTATCGCAAGCAAGAAAAATGCTACCAAATAATAAGTATTTTTGACTTAAAATTAACTGAAAAGATTCTGTTCCAATATTTCTGGTAATTTAAAAAAATGGTTGATTTGTTACAAAATATGTTATATTTCATGCTGTTTAACATTTCTAGATGTAAATACCAAGGAATAAAAGCTGAAACTCTGAAATCTGTTTTCTCATATTCATCTTTGGACGTCACACACAAATGCCTTCCGTGCACAGCAAATACAAATTAACTGATTTGCTGTTCTAATACTTTTGGAGGGGACAGTATAACTCAGTTATCCTGCCTTTTAAGAGATAACAAGATAAACGATATGTCTTTTTTTTAATGTGCTTTACATCAGATTACAACTGACATGGGGTTTAACTCACTACAGGTAAATTTATGTTGAAGGTCAAAGCAAAGTGAGTAGACGGTCTTGTGTGAAACTTCGATACTTCCCACTATTCTGCATTAAGAGGACTGACGTCATTTCTGCACTGTTCTGTATTGCTCCAGGTTTTCACTGCTCAGTTTGGAGTCCGACCACAACTGTCGTTACGATTATGTCGAGGTCCGCGACGGTGACAATCTGAGCTCCCCTGTGATTGGCCGGTTTTGTGGCGATCGCCTGCCTCCTCCAGTAAAAAGCTCTGGGAACTTCTTGCACATTCTGTTCACCTCAGATGGCTATAATAACTTTGATGGATTTGTTCTCACTTTTCAGGAAAGTTCAGGCAGGTATAATCATTGTTGGCAATGCATATGCTTCACATGAATTTCATACACACTGTGGGGATACAGGGTAGACAAAATAACAGAAACACTTAACATTATAATGCAGTGTAATCTAGAATGTCATCATAAATACTACATTTTAAACCCTATCCTGTATTTGAGACTATAGTGGCATCTTGGTTTATATTTGATTATATTGCATTAGAATATGTGGTGTTCCTTTCATTTTGTTGTCACAGTATATGAGTCAGTGTGTGCTTTGTGCAAAGGGTTTTCATTGTGTAATCCATTTGCAAACAATACAAAGGTATCAGTCTGATATATTTGTATTCATGTTATTCTGAGGGTATACACAGTCAAGTGACAAATTGAAAGGGAAAACCTTGAACACTTACATGGAAGGGATCGCGTGGCTCTGTAATGTAGTGCATTTTGTTGACATGTTTTTCTTTTGTTATTTTTTTCTATTAGAGTGAATTATTCTTACAAATCAATACCAAACTATGAGTGACCACCTTTTATTTATGATATGCATGATAGAAAGACAGCTTGCTGTGCCTCTGTGTAAAGCGCGGCATTTTCTCTTTGCATGCAGCACATTTGGTCCAGGTCCTTTTTCTTTCATTCATCTGTGTCTGTGCAGCCTCCTTCACAGAGCAGTGATGTGAGACGGACAGTCAATGACACAGATTTATCATACCTACTCTTCTCTGCCCCATTTGCTGTCTTTCAAGCAAATCATGCATCTAACTTGCATCCCATTTATATAGCCTTATCCCTCGATGGGCACCAACTGCGGTTTCCTCATCTCAACATATCAAAGTGGTTCAGTGTGAATGAGAGATAGGGTACTCTTCAGCCACATTTCTGTAAAGAAAATACTTCAGTAAATTGAAGAACCAACATAGAGGGTAGTATCCAATTAGTCAGTTAGGTTATTAATACGCAGACTAATTTAAGGTGGCCTTATGTTTGCAGAAGATGCCACGTTTTTAGGATCACATCAAGGTAAATCTTTAGTATAATGTCAAGCTTGTGTGAATTCAATAGTTTGCAAAATTATAAATATTGTGGACCTGTCAAGGATATATTTAATTTCTCACTCTGTGAGAGCTAGGATAGACTCCACCCCACAACCCTGAATTGGATATGAAGTAGAATATGCATGGATGAATGGATGGATAGATAAATAAATATTGTGTACATTTATTCAGTTTTGCATTGGCTTTTCAGTGTTCCATTTATCACAACCAGAAAATGTCTCCACAGTGTCAGCCGTCAAGAATGCAGTGTGTGCACCTCCAAAAAAACCAATAAACGGATATGTGCTTCCTGTATATGGTGCAAAAGAGGAGCTTGTATTAGTAAACTACCAGTGCCATGCACCTTTCAGGCTGATTGGCACACAGCAGAGGACATGCCTGCCTAATGGGACATGGAGTGGCACCGTTCCCTCATGTGTGAAAGGTATTTTTTTTTTCCACCATATGGCTTCTGGTCTTCTTTTATAGTGTTTGCACACTATAATTGCCAGTTAAGGGATGTATTTTTCTTTCTTCTGTCTTAACCACATACAGGCCAGACAAGCTCAGTCGGATGTGCTCCTCCACCCAAATTGCTCCATGGCTACCACAGACCTGCTCTTGACACAGCTGGAGGTGCAGAGACAATTGAGTTTTTCTGTAAAAACTCTTATATTTTGAGTGGAAACCACCAGAGTACCTGCCTCTCTAATGGCTCCTGGAGTAACAAGCCACCAAAGTGTGTGAGAGGTAACAGTTCAAAAAGAAAACATTTAGGTTGAAGCTATTTTTTTCCTCTTCATTGCTGCATCAGAAAAGCATAAAATATTTCTATAGTTTTATGTTGTAATATATATTGCTTGTCTTTACAGCATATACAGTTAAGTTCATAGGTTTTGGGACAGTGACACCTTTTTTTGCTGCTGTACACCATCACAGTGGATTTTAAATCAGACAGTCAAAATATGATCAAAATTAAGACTTTCAGATTTAATTCAGTGGGTTTTACAAAAGAATTTTATTAACTCTGAGGAAATTACAGCTATTTTTCTAGATAGTGTGAGGCTGAAAAAATAATGGGGCAAACTAAAATTTTAAATACTGTATACAGTACCTTTGGGGGTCCCCTTGTATTTACTCTAACAGGTCACCCCAGCAGAATAATCTGCATTGGTAATCTGGTAGAGGTTTTAAGCCAGATGCTCTTCCTGACGCGACCCTCCATGGTGAGAGGGGCTTGTGTCCCCACCTAGAATCAAACCAGGGATGCTTGTAAGGCAAATGTGTAAACCACTACGAGGACACATCACAAACTAATATTTTAAATATAAGGATCATTTCTAATACTTAGATAAAAAAAATCATTTGTAGTCAGTGACTACCTGAAGTCTACCGTAGAACCCATGGATATCACTGACTGCTATATTTCCTCCCTTCATGCGCTCTGACAGGCCTTTACTGCAGCTGCCTTTACCCGCTGCTTGTTTGTGTGTCTCTCTGCCTTCAGTTTTGTATTCAGTAACTGAAAAGCTGCTGTATTGGGTTGAAATCAAGTGAATGACTTGGCCACTGAAGAATATCCCTTTTCTTTGTCTTTAGAAACTCTTTGATTGCTTTTCCAGTATGCTTTGGGTATTTGCTCTGTGAAGTGTTTGTAGTATTTGGCTGAATCTGAGCAGACAGTATAACCCTGTACACTTCAGAATCCATCGTGCTATTTCTATCAGCAGTCACATCAACAATAAACACAAGTGACCTGATTCCATTGGCAGCCACACGTGCCCAAGCCACAGCATTGCCTCCATTGTGTTCGACAGATGATGTGGTATACTTTGGTCAGCTGTTTCTTTTCTTCTCCATACTTTTTTCTTAATACAAGTTAAGCCTGGTTTCATCTGTCCAAAGAATATTTTACAGAACTGGGCAGGTTCTTTCAGATGCTTTTGAACAGTCTAATCTACCCTGCCTGTTTTTGAGTATGATCAGTGGTTTGCACTTTGTTGTAAACCCTCTCTAATTACATTTATGAAGGCATCTCTTGATTGTAGACTTTGACAATGACACACCGACCTCCATGAGAGTATTAGTTGTCTTTTGGGGTCTTCCAGGCCTTTTGATATTGTTATGCTAACTACTAAAGTTGTTTTGCTACCTCCCTGACGGTTGGTGTTTCAGCCTAATTATCTCCCCCTTCAGCTGCACTCAAATCTCTTTTGACATCATATTGAGAGTTTCGGTGATCAGCTATCAAATGCCACAAATCAATGCCACATCTTTTATCTACTTGAGGGAACAGGCTTGTCAATCAGTTGTCCCATTATTTTTGAGTTTCTAAAAATGGGGGACTATGAATAGAAATGGCTGTAATTTCTAAAAAGTCGATGCAATTCTTTTGTCAAACCCTTTGAATTAAATCTGAAAGTCTGCACTTTAATCACATCTTGACAGTTTGATCTAGAATCAACTGTGGTGGTGTATTATATATTTGTGAATAAAACCAATAACATTACCTTTTGCCTTTACAGCCTGTCGAGAACCTAAAGTGTCTGGACTTGTGCGGCAAAGTATAGTGAGGTCACATCTGTTGTCAAGGTACCTTTTGGGTTACTGAGATGTGTGTACTGTAAAAGTTCTGAACACTACAGTCACTAAGCAATTATTTTCTCATTATACTGCTCAAGAGCTTTTATCTGCTTAATTTGTTGTGGAATAACAAGTGAATAGGCCTCACCTGGACATGAAACTGCTTGCATGTCAATTTTCCAATTACTTAGAGCTTCTAAAAATAGGGGACGATGTATAAAATAGGTAATGCCTATGTTAAAATCCTTAAATTAAAGCTTAAATTTGCACTTCAACCTTGTTTGATTTAAAATTCATATGGTAGTTTACACAAGCAATGTTGTGTAATTGTCTAAACACTTAACTGTGTATAATTTACCTTTCATAAGCAGTCCCAAATGGAATCTGCAGATTCTCTTGCAGTTTTTTGTGGTGATCCGTGGGGAAAATCTGTGGAATTCTACAGAGTGTTATTTTTTTTTTTTTTTTTT
>VUQH01037992.1:6462-17620 GCA_015106775.1 Etroplus canarensis | reverse complement strand
ATCTAACACAGTGAAGACAGTCATCAAGAAGTGCAGAAAATATGAAACCACAGTGATGTTTGTGAGAACTGGACAAGATGAAAACCGGTCAGGGAGGCTGCCAAGAGACCTACAGCATCCCTGAAGGAGCTGCAGGAATTTATGGCGAGAACTAGTTGTGTAGTGCAATCTCCTGTAATTTCCATGTGTCTGGACTATGGGGTAAGCTTGCAAGAAACAAGCCTTTTCTTACCAGAAAAACATCCAGGCCCAGCTAAATTTAGAAAAAAATAAAATAAAATAAAAAAATATATCAAGTCTTCCAAAAGCATGTGAGGAACTGTGTTATGGTCTAATGAAACCAAGGCTGAAATCTTTTTGGCCACATTTTCTAAAGTATGTTTGCCACAAAAGCAACACTGCACATCGCCAGAACAGGTGAAGCATGGTGGTGGCAGCATCATGCTTTGGGCTTATTTTCTTCAGCTGGAACTGAGGCTTTAGTCAAGGTGGAGGGACGTGTGTCCCAGAGACCAGTCAAGAGATGCCCTCACAATCTGATAGATTTGGACCCAAAAAGACTGAATGCTGTAATTAAAAGCAAAACAAAGTAGTTTTAGGGCTTGCACATTCATGCACCCAGAGGTTGTACATTTTTTATGTTATATATTTTTCCCCGAAAATGTTTGTTTCTTTTGCAACTGATTTGTACAGGTTATAGGTCACAATAGAGGTGGAAAAAAAGTTTTGAAATGATTTATTATGGTCTCATTTTTTTTACATCTGAAAAATCTGGCATTTTAACACAGGTATGATCGCTTTCCATAGCCACTGTAAATGCTGCTAACTCAGCTAGTGCAACTTTAAGTAAAGGTTCTGGGAATTCAAACCATTCTATTCTATGAGAAAAGAAGTTATTTCAGATTTGTTAAATGCTCAGTTGTTTAGTGAATCACAGAACAGGATACAAGCATAAACTAAAGGGATTTAAATAAAATTCTTTGGGATTTCCATGGGATACTGCCAGGAGCAAAGGTTTCTGGTGTTAATCAATGCTGTGTTCAAGCACAGATCAAGATCCTTATCATTTTAAGACAAAACGGGACTTTTTAAATCGGAAAAGTTGGAATAGTTTTGGAATGATTAATGCGGCCTGGCACGGTGCTCATGTTGCTGCTGAAGTGTTTGTGGTGCTGGTGTGCTGCAGGCCCCATGTAACTCCACCCCTTCTGCCCCTCACACTCTTCAATTGGACCCCCTCGCCTTCCTCTCTTCACAGCCCCCTCCTCCGCACCCTCTATCCTTCCCAGCTAGCTCCAGGCTGAATGAAAGAGAAAATAAAGAGATCTAAATGTCAGCGGGGAGCTGAGTGCATTCCTCTCGCCGTGTCCTGAGACCGGTCACCCAGAACAACTTGTGATCCTGGGACAAAGCTGACGACAGCAGGTGGCCATATAAAGAAATTTTCCTCCCAGAATTAGATCTTATCCCAGGGAAGTGCCATTGAGTCATAGATAATACAACCCCCACCCCCCCATCCTGCTGGGTCCAGAAGGATTTTCATTTCAATTTCTTTACACAACGATGCTTTTCATCTTGACCAGGGTGAGATGACAGTGCTGCAGCTATGAAATAAATGGAAAGCAGCTGAAAGGCAGAATTATCCCCCCGAACCTGCAACACTGCCTGGAACGCCCCACTGTTTCCATTCATGTATGTTTATGACATTTTCAGATGCGACAGAAAATTCTCCTACGCGCACACACACACAGGCACACACACACACACACACACACACACACACAGGCAGTCACGCACAGATAGAGACAGATACAGTCAGACAGGAGTGGTACCTATCCACACATGCACACTAAAACACAAGCTTTAATCCAAACAGGGCCGGTATTTTATAATTTCATAGCCCTTTCTCCTTTTTCCCATTCCCTGTTTTCTACGGGGCGTATAAATGATGCATGAGGACAAAAATGTCACCCCTAAAATAAAGAGAAAGCAATTTTGTCACAGAAGAAAAGCTGAATTTTTAAACTTTTCTTCAGCATTTGCAGCTTTTTTGTCAGAGGTCTGCTTGTGAAATGCCTGCTCTCAGGAAGACCCACATGTTTCACTGTGTTTGATGAAGGTGAGACAGTATTCACACATATTCTGCCTGATATTCAGGCTCTATGAGTTAGGTCTCACTGTAAGCCCATTTAATCAGTCACAGTTGTAGCTAGGGGTTGGAAAAATCTCCATATGGCAATATATTGTATCCTTATCTCTTGTGATATTTATACTGACTTATATATTTATACTGAATTATGTGATGCAGATGATAGAATACACCAATTCTTGGCAATTTGATATTGAAGAACATTATTGTTAAAATTATTGAACTACTTGCCCACTCAAGTGAATCCATATCTTGCTTTACTTCTGAACAACCCATTCTTACTCCAGGTGTCCAATGCCACAATCTTCCCAGGAGGTCACAGCAAATTCACCCCAAGGTCAGACTGTGCAATGCTCAGAGGAGCTGCCAAAAGAGCTCCATCTCAGACTGCACTGGCCTCAGTTAGCATGTTAAATGTTCCAGTTCATGAAGGTACAATTAAAAAAAGAGTGAACACTTAAGGTTTGTTCGGAAGTGTTGCCATGGAGAAGCCTCTTCTCGCTACAAAGAACGTGGCAGCACGGCTTAGGTTGGCAAAGTTGCATCTGAACAAACCACAAGACTTTCTGGAACAATCTCCTTTTGACAGACATTCCAACATGGAAACATCTGGTCCTAATGGACAGCGTATCAGCACAAACAGCTCATACCAGCTGTTAAGCATGGTGGTGGAGGGATGATAATTTGGGCTTATTTTACAGCCTGAGTGCCCTGAACTGTTTGAGCCATCTGTGATCTCCTCTGCATAGAAGTTTTCTAGCATCAAATGTGAGGCCACCCGTCCAGCAGCTAAAGCTTGGCCAAAGTTGGATCACATGACAGCGCGATGAACCAGAAAATCTACAACAGAATGGCAGAAAAAGAAAAGAATCAAGGTGTTGCAATGGCCCAGTCAAAGTCCAGACCTCAACCTGACAGAACTATCGTGGTGGGAAACATCGTCCACAAACACCAATGAACTGAAGCAACGTTGTGAAGAAGAGCGGACCATTACTTCAAATTATTGCTGCTGAATGAGGTTCTAAGAGCTACTGAATCATCAGCTGGACAGGACTCAGCAGTCCTTGGAAAACATTCTTTTCCACAGGACTCTATAATCATGACTTTAATTTTCTTTGCACCAGTGAACAAGAACATGACCGCCTGTACCCAGGCCACAACATCAAAGACAGCAGCAAAGAACCCCGGCTCAAGAAGCTAGCTGAGTGTATGCTGACCCAAGCCAAACAGCCAAAACTCGATTTTCATGCGGTAACAGAAGCAGAAATGAGCAGTCAGGCATCATAGCATTGCAGCCTCCATGTCTACCTGTACAGCACAATTACTGTGGCCACAATATTCTTACATAAAGTGGGCTTTGAGCTCATTTTCATCTTTCTTCTTTGCTCTAATGCTTAAATACTAAGAGAAACATCATGTGTTCTCATTAGAATAGAGATTTGTGCCAGTGTATATGGAACTTCAGCCTATGGTTTATTTTGTTAAGGTGTAATTAAGAGGCAAAGAAACTCTCCAGCTTGTGCCACACTGGGAGCTCCATGAGTCGTTTTTGCTCCAGTACAGTTCAACATGAATCCCTCAAAAGTAGGAATAGACAGGATAAGCTTGTGGACAAATAATGCTCTGCTTGTGTCATCAATATCTTGGGAAGTGTAGCAACGTTGACCAAGGAAATGTTGGAAAAACAGATGGTAGGCTTCACTTTTACTAAGTGTTTAACCATGATTTTACAATAAACCTAACCACATAGTTTTGTTGGCTAAACATAAGTACTTTTAATGCCTAAAACTAGCCAAATGGTGACAGAAAGGATAAAGTCAGAAATGAAAGTAGTCTCCAGTTGGGCTCAAATTTTTGCCCTCTGGTCGTGCCGTCTGCCAACCCACTCGACATTTGTAGGTTTCTGTTCTTCCTCACTTTTTAAATTAAAGTATTTTCCCGAGTCCTGTGGCGGCTTAACAAGTGAAAATCATAACTCTTCCACCACCGTGCTTGACAGGTGGTATGAGATGTTTGTACCAATATGCACTGTTTGGTTGTCATCAAACGTGGCACTGTACATTATGGCCAGACATCTCCAATGTGGTCTCATCTATACAAAGGACATTGTTCCAGAAGGCTTGTGGTTTGTTCAGCTCCAACTTTGTAAACCTCAGCCATGCTGCCATGTGTTTTTTTTTTTTTTTTATGGAGAGAAGAGGCTTTCTCCTGGCAACCTTTCCAAACAAGTCATACTTGCTCAGTCTTTGTGTCCCGTCATGAACTTCAGCATTATTAAACTCACTAACTGATGCCTGTAGAGTCTGAGCATTGGACGGGCTGACCCTGGAGTGAATTTGCACTGTGGCACTGTGTTAACACACAACTGAATGCTTGAGACCAGCAAACTGACAAAAGGTCTGCTTTTAAATAAGAGGTCACACATGCTGATTATCATTTACTCAAGGTCATTTGATTAGCAGCACCTGGGTACTACTTACTCTCTTTATTCTTGTGGAAACAGTGAGGGTGTACTTAGACTGTGTGCAGTGCTGTGAAAACTTCCTTTTTTGTCACAAAACTGTATGTAATTGGGTTGGGCGATTTGCTCCATAGTCCACTTGCCCTATTGTCCCCATTTGATATAGCTGATAACCGATAACATTGCCTCCAGGCGAAGAGAGTAATGTGCAGCCATCCACCCTCTATAATGCAAAATGTGGCCCACATGCAAAAACAGCGCAGGTTTATATCGCATTTCCAGCATAAAGAGACTTTTACATGCTGACAGACAATGTTATACTATTTAGTTTTACCATAATTAACACAAGTGAATGGATATCTGCTAAACAGCTGAAATGATAAAATGTCACAACATTTGATGTCTGTCTTTTTGACCTTAGACCTATAGCTCCTACATCATCCAGTTTGTTTTTTCCCTGTGTATTATAGCTCACCTGTTCTCCGCTTTTCACTGTGAGCCTCCCAACACACAGTGAGGAAAAACCGTCAATGGCAAAAAATTAGAGAGACAGTCACGTTACGCCCTCATTTCAAAATCAGTCCAACAGTCAGCAATGTCCTCCTCTTGATTTCTGCCATTTGATGAACCACGGATCAGCGTAGCCGCTCCACAATCACACATTAACTTCAAAGGATGCCGAAGTCTCAGCATGAGCTGGTGTGGAGATGCAACATGAAACTATCGAGGCAGATTCCTTTTATTATGACTCTCATAATGACGATATTACCTTGAATGACAAGCTATCATCTTCATTTTGATTATCACCGATCAGTGACATCATCGGCCATCAGCACAATAATAGTATGTAATGTTTTTGACAAGCTGGGAATGACAACATGTTCTGAAAGACTACATCTCTCTGGGATATTCTTCTAATACCCAGATATGCTTTTAATTAACTTCACTTTTTGTGATATGTTCCATTAAACTGTTTTTCTTGGCATTGCACAAGTCTGTCAGTCTGTTGCCGCCCCTGCCAGTGACTGCACCATCGCTTTGGATCATCAAATTCAGTTTGTACCAACTGTATTGAGTAGAGCAGAATCACTCATGGGCTACACATCCTGATGATATATTATCTTGGGTGTCTGTGTGATTTCCACCCTTAGATGTAGCTATTTCACGTGTCATAGTGCAACTGGAATTATAAATATTACTGTTAAAATCAGAACTTTATAAACTTGGACTCAGCTAAGGCATTTCTCATCATTTATATCTTGAGCCTCATTTTCAAATATGATGAGATTTTACTCAGCAAGGCAACTGCAGCAGTCCGAGCTAATGCTGTAGAGTCTAGGAACCAACAGTTTGTTGTATAAGATGAGACAATCCTTTATTTGTCCTAAAGCGGGGACATTTCAGCTGGGCAGGTAGACACAATGGTTCTGCTCGTCAGTTTATAAGTGCACAAAGTAACCTGATGGATGTTTTTCTTTTTTTTTAAGCATTTAGATTAACAAATATTATTGTTGTTCCTACTTAACCTTTGCTGAACTCTGGTTTTAATGGTTATCTTTTTTGACACTTGAGATTTGTTGCCTACTATGTCTACCACTAGACATGACCGTCAAAATTGTGCACATACACTATACATTAGACCCCCATTCCACTGGAGCCGTAATAGCGTCGATTATGGCGATCCTTGCCAATTTAGTGTTCCTGATCGAAACGGCGTGAAACGGCTGAAAATTGGGTTCCTGATTATCTATTGTCATCATATTCCTGTCAAAAGGCCAGCATTCACGTTGTGACCCCGGCACGCTGCCGCAGTGTTCAGGATGAACTCATGATGTATGCCGGGTTGTGCCGCTCGCACTTCCGTGTTCAACCAATTACCCACCGATGAAAGACATTTTATTGGGGGTGAACTGATGTTGAACTGCCGTTTTTCACGTGTAATTCCCATTGCGTTCCCGGGCAATGATGTCAAAATCCTATAAATGCAGACCAAAAGCTGTTTCATCAATCATTTGTGAAGCTGTCATCATGGAGGGAAGAGTGGCTCTGTTCAACATCCTGGTGCTGGAACAGCAGATACTTCTTCAACAACAAGCTGCCCTTGTACTTGCCTTGAGGAGGCGAAGACAAAAGAGAAAACAAGCCTTCTGGGTGAGGCCATGACTGGCTGCAGATAGACGCATCACGTATGGTCATTATCATCGCCTTCTTACTGAGCTCAAATTGGAAGATTCGTCTTCTTTCTTCAACTTTACGAGGATGGAACCTTTTTTTAGGTGCCGTTTTGTTGCCACTAGCAAATGATATCAACCACTGCGTTCTCGTTATGCTTATGGACCGGCATTCCCAGTTTGTCCCTGTGAGACTCCTGGTTAGATCGTTTAAGTCCCGGAGCATTGCCAAGTTTTTGAAATCGTCTCGTGGTTTTCTAAGCAGGGTCAAAAACACGAGCCGATTATCCCGATTATGCTGTTTCTTGCTGATTATTGGTGTTGCTCAGGATTTTAGCTGTTTCTTTCCCGTTTTATTAAAACGGCATCGATCAGCACCACTGGAATGGGGGTCTTAGGGGAGTCAAACATATGGCCCGCAGGCCACACCCATCAAAGGGTCCAGTCCAGCCCACTGGATGACTTTGGAAAATGTGAAATTTTCACATTTTGTGGGCATAAATTTTGGACCGTTAGCTGTATTGTTTGTATTGGATTCTGAGTAGTCTGACTGACAAAAACATAACCTCAAGGTGCCTTACACTGTAAGGTAAAGACCCTACAGTAGCAGAGAGAAAACCCCAATAATCAGATGATCATTTATGAGCAAGCACTTGGCGACTGCGGGAAGGAATTTAGTATTCATAACAGAAAAGTTCATTTTTCACTATTTGCATTATAATTTTCTGGTGTTTACACAGTAAAAAAAATTAACATATTCTGTGAATTCACAGATATTTTCTCATTTTTTATTCCAGGGTAGTCATTTAATCCTTACAGCCGTGCTTACAGGTTTCTTTACTTTACAACAGCTGCATTTCTTTATGATGCAGAAGCTGTATACTTAAAATTGTACTTTTAAGACGTCTCAGGGATTGAATGTGTAGTTAAACGCCTTTAGTCTGAAACTAAATGGAGGGGTTTTTTCTTTATAAGTTATCAGGAAATCACTTTACTAGTCTGAACCTCTTAAGATGCAACTGGGTTGTACATGGCCCATAATATAAAATAGGTTTGACTCCCCTGCTATACACCAGTCAGCCGCAATAGTAAAATCCACCTAATCTGCCCAATATTGTGTGGATCTCCTTCGTGCGGCCCCATCTGGCCATGGACATGAGACTTCTGGGGCCGTCCTGTGGTGTCTGGCACTAAGACTTTGGCACATGGTTCTGTGGATCCCGTAGGTTAAAGCGTGGGCCTGCTCCAGAGCAATCTGGATGCTCGATTTGACTGGAATCGAGGGAAGCCAATGCAGGGTCAACAGCTCAGGCTCTTCGTGGTTTTCCTGGGCGATTTTTGTGGTGTGATGGGGCGCCTCATCCTGCTGGGTGAGGCCACTGCCTGTGGAAAATGACGTTCCCACGAGGGTGTTGTGTTTTGCATGTAAGAAAGTGAAATGCACATAAATACTTCAGCCGCAGGTTTCCTAACAAACCAGTGCACTGCAAAAAAGAGTTTCTTCACCTGTCAGTGGTTTTTAATATTGTGGCTGATTGGTGTATGTTGCCATACACCAGACATTCCCTTTAAAATGGGTCTGAGTGTAATTCAAGTGTTCACAAAAGAATCATACGTCTGAAACACATGGCAACCTCTGGCTTCTCATTCACCCTGATAAAATTTCAATCCGAAAGACAAGCGTGAGAGTCGGTTCATGTACAAAAACACGCACTTATTATTATTATTTTTTTAAAGTGTACTCACACTCCTCCACATCCTCATCAGTATAATTTTTCATGGTGTTCAGCACACAGGGCTTTCCTGCTTTTTCCACGCTGTTTTGACGTCCCCTGATTCTGCAGCGTAGACGTTCTATTTTTTGATCCATGCCCATTTTCCACTGCAACGCCCCGATTTACACAACATGCAGACAACTAGTGACTTCACCCTGCAGACCAAAGTGAATATTTGAAAAGCTCAAACCCTGGTTTCATTTTTCTGATGGATAGCTTTGCTGGGAACTGTAAACTGTGGTTTTGAATCCCTTTATGTGCTGAAAGCAAAGATTGAACTCTAAACTGCGGATGACTCATAAACCTAAAAGGCATGTTTAAGAGAGAATAAAAGCTTCGAGCGTGTTTCCGATGAAGGCCGTAGTATTTACAGATAGGACTGTGCAGTTGTGTTTCTCGCTCAGACTTTAAGTCACCGGGGTTCGTTGAGATCCAAGAACATGCTCTTAACCCTGGCTAAAGCCTAATGGAATATATTATCATGTTTTACTCAAAACTAGCTTTACCTCAAATGCAACATAAGCCAGCCAACTTTAGATCCACATGCATGAGTATGATATTATGTGGCTTCAACTCAGCTTTGATTTAAAATACATCTAACCACAGCATGAAAAACTGCACTGTGCTACTGTATGTGTTTTAAATTATTGCACGTCAGTGGTGTTGTCAGTCATCCCCAGAATCCCAAACTAGTAAACACTCAGACTGCAAGTAGAATGAGCACTGTGCCGGCCGGTGACGTGGTTAGTTTTTTCCTTTGTGATAAATAATGTAAATAGTCGCTAATTCTAATCCTAGTCAGACCTTTTAAACAATTCCTGGCCGGTGGGCGTGTCTTGTCAGGTATCTGATGTAGTTTTTAGCTCGTCTGACTGCGCATCCGTCCGCAGCATCATTCAGAATTTGATCAAACTTCCGCATAATGATCACCTAGTCTGTGCCCAAATTGTGCTCAGGATCATATTTGGATTTTGTTCCCTATGCTTACATATACTGGTCTAGATTGTAAGTTCATAAACTGAGAGTTTGAATGTGTTCCTCTGCCATCTACTGTGCAGTACTGTGCAAAAATCTTTGACACCCCTCATTTCTTTATATTTTGCTTCCAAGGAGCCAGACTTTCTTTAATCTTGCAAACTTGCTCTTGAGCATTAGTTCTCCAGGCTTTCTGGAGGTGTTTCAAAGTGTTTCTTCTGTTATTGGCTGCTTTTCACTCATTTCCAATTCAGTGGAACTGGCATGGTGTCCACTTTATCCTAGAGAAAAAATCTGAGGGAACTGGACAAGTGGAGGACAGAAGAAGTAGCAGACTTAAAAAAAAACATTTATAGCAGAAAGTCACGTCCTTAAGAAATAAGAAAAGAATCCAGCAAATACCTGACACAGGAACAAAAGGCTGAGGTATGCCAAATTACACTCTGGACTAAAAATCAATGGCAACAGGTCTTATGGAGTGATGAATGGACCTCAACATTATTGAAGCAGTGTGGGAACATCTTGACGGAGAGCTGAACAAAAGGCAGCCAACATCCAGAGAAGAACGCTGGAATGTCCTTCAAGAAGCCTGGAGAGCTATTCCTGAAGTCTACTTGAAGAAACGACAAGAAAGCTTGGTTAAGAGAGTTCAGGCTGTGTTAAAGAATAAAATATTTAGTTTCAGGCTGGTTAGAATAATACACACTGTGTTTGTATTTGTATAGTTCCCATTTTCTGTGCAAAATATAAAGAAATGAGGGATGCCCAAAACATTTGCACGGTACTGTATATATAACTGCTGTCGCTGGATTTATTTGTGGCACAATAATGTCTTAAGCTAGGTTCAGACTAATCAATAACGAGGGCCGTTATCCTGGATATGTCTGTTTGTGAGCCTCTTTGACTTCTCATTTTAGTTCTCATTAGTTTGTGAAACGCAGCCAATCAATGACAAGAAAATGAATCACTTTCTTTTTATACTTCATACATTACAGTAACCTGTGAACTGTGGTGACAGGATGACAATTGATAGTCTCGCACAGACGCTCGAGTGCGTGTTCCTGCAGTAATAGGACAAATGTTCACATGGTGCCTGCGTGGGTTCTCTCTGGGTACTCTGGGTTCCTCCCACACTCCAAAGACATGCAAAGAGGTCAGGTTAACTGTTGATTCTAAACTGACAGCAGCTGTGAACGTGAGTGCAGATGCTTCTCTGTGTCTCTGTGGTGGTCTTGTGATGGAGTGGCTTCCTGTCCAGGTTGGTTACCCTGCCTCTCGCCCCGTGACACCTAGGACAGGCTCCGACCTCCCATGGCCTTGAAATGGATGAGAAGAAAATGGATGGATGGTAATAAAAGAAGAAATTGGTATTAAAAATGACTGGCATTGATTGGACCCTCTAAGTCTAATACAATGGATGGAACTAATGACTTTCTTACTAAGATGTAAAGGGCACACCCTTGTTACAAAATGGTCTGGTACTTTTATAGCACTTTTTACTACAAGACTCCTTCACACAGCACTTTATTCTATGCATTTCAGCTCATTTAACTATTACACACACATTCACACTCTAATGGATGAATCAGGAGTAATTTTAGGTTCAGTGTCTTGCCCAAGGACACTT
>VUQH01037990.1:0-15867 GCA_015106775.1 Etroplus canarensis | reverse complement strand
TCTGTTTTGGCTACCTCTTCCCCCTCCTCCTTTTCTCCCATTTCTTTGGCTGTTATTTCCTCCTCCTCCATATCTTCCACCAAATCTTCAGTTTTGGCCTCCTCTTCCTCCTCATATTCTAACAAAACCTCTTCAGTTTTATCCTCCTCTTCCTCCTCATATTCTAACAAAACAGCATCAGATTTGTCCTCCTCTTCCTCCTCATAATCTGCCAAAACCTCTTCAGTTTTGTCCTCCTCTTCCTCCTCATATTCTAACAAAACAGCATCAGTTTTGGTCTCCTCTTCCCCCGCATAATCTGCCAAAACCTCCTCAGTTTTGTCCTCCTCTTCCTCCGCATATTCTAACAAAGCTTCTTCAGTTTTGTCTTCTCTTCCTCCTCATATTCTAACAAAACCTCCTCAGTTTTGTCCTCCTCTTCCTCCTCATATTCTAACAAAACCTCTTCAGTTTTATCCTCCTCTTCCTCCTCATATTCTAACAAAACAGCATCAGTTTTGTCCTCCTCTTCCTCCTCATATTCTAACAAAACAGCATCAGTTTTGGTCTCCTCTTCCCCCGCATAATCTGCCAAAACCTCCTCAGTTTTGTCCTCCTCTTCCTCCGCATATTCTAACAAAACTTCTTCAGTTTTGGTCTCCTCTTCCTCCTCATATTCTAACAAAACAGTATCAGTTTTGGTCTCCTCTTCCTCCTCATAATCTGCCAGAACCTCTTCAGTTTTGTCCTCCTCTTCCTCCGCATAATCTGCCAAAACATCTTCAGTTTTGTTCTCCTCTTCCTCCTCATATTCTAACAAAACCTCCTCAGTTTTGGTCTCCTCTTCCTCCTCATATTCTACCAAAACCTCTTCCGTTTTTTCCTCCTCCTCTTCCTCCTCATAATCTTCTAAGACATCTTCAGTTTTTTCCTCCTCTTTCTCCTTATAATCTGCTGAAACCTCTTTGGTTATGGCCTCCTCTTCCTCCTCATGATCTACCAAAACCAAAACCATCTCCTCTTCTACACCACTGTCTATGGTTTCAGCTCCCCTCTCCTGATCTTCTTCAAAAACGTCTTCAGTTTTGGTCTCTTCCTCTACAGCTTCTACCAAACCTTTGTCAGTTTCTGTTTTTTCCTCTCCCCCCTTCTCCTTCCCATATTCTACCAAATCTTCTTCAGTTTTGATCTTCTCTTCTTTGTCATCCGTGATTTTAGTCTTCTCCTCCTGATTTTCAAAAATTCCTTCACTTTTTGTTTTCTGCACCTTCTTCTCTACATCTACCAAAAAATCACCAATTTCAGTCTCTTCTTCTATCTCCTCCAAGTATTCTGCTAAAATGTCTTCAGTTTTGGGCTCTGCATCCTCCTTCTCCTCTGCCTCTTCTTTGTTGAAAACATTCTCTTCCTCCTCATTTTCTCTGGCTTTGGTATCATCCTCTTGATCATCAAAAACATCTTTAGTTTTGGTCTCCTCTTCCCTGTTCCGTTCAGCTTCTACCAAAACATCTCCAATGTTGCTTTTGTCCTCCTCCTCCTCCAATTCTACCAAAAGGTCTTCAGTTTTGGTTTCAACTTGCTTTTTCTTCTCTTCCTTCTTTTTTACCAAAACATTGTTGGAAATGGTAACTTTTGGCTTCTCATCCTTGTGTTTATCCAGAATAGTTTTTCCAGTTTTACTCTCCTCCTCATATTCTACCAAAATGCCTTCAGATTTGGTTTCCTCCACCTCCTCTTCTAACAAAACTTCTTTAGTTATAGTCTCCTCCACCTCCTCATCTTCTGCCAAAACTCCATCAGTTTTGGTCTCCTCTTCCTCCTTGTCCTCTTCTGCTAAAATTGGTTTAGTTTCAGTATCTTCCTTATCTCCATCTTTCACCATCCCTCCTGCTGATTGTATCTCTTCATCATTTTCTTTTACCAAAAACTCATTGGTCTTAATGTCTCTTTTTTCTTGTTCTTCTTCAGCCTCCTCTCTACCATCCCCTTCTCCTTTTTTTATCGCCTCTTTGCGTTCTTCTTTTGTCAGTTGTTGTGCATCCTCATTTGTTTGAATCTCTTCTTCCAGATTATCAGCCTCTTCCATTTTCTCCTCCTGCTTAGTGTCATCTTCAAGCATTTCCTCCTCCTTCAGTGATGGTTCCAGTTCTGTTTCTTCCATGTGGGCATGTTTCACTAGTGATTTAACAGCAATAAATTTAGTGGCTGTTTTCAATTTAATAATGTGACTCTTTAAAAAAAAAAAAAACAATCGTGTGTATACCCTCATCTTCCTCTGCCTTTGTCACATCTGCATTGCTGGCAGCTTTAATGGGTGCTTTAGTCTCCACCTCCTCCCCCATCTTTGAGTCTTCTCTTATCTGTGCAGCAGGAGCAGCTTCTTCTTTGGCAGCCTGCATGATCTCTGCAACTATATTATTATGAACCCTTATCATCCCTCTTATCTGATCTTCATATCTTTGACATTTCAAAGGTATATTCAGCTTCAAAGTTTTTTATAGACTGAATTTGATGGTGTGAAGTTGCAATGACATTCATTACATTATACAGTACAGTATACACCACAGTTTGCAGTTAGTGGATTTTCCCGTTTGCTTATAATATGAAGATTGATTCACAAGTTGAGACAACAACTGTTTTCAAATTTCTTCCTGTCAACAAATCTTACAATGACCAAATGAATTAGTTTGTCTCTGTACAGTCATTTCTGCTAACAAATTAAAATTTTTAAACCTGCTCAAAAGTATACAGCTTATTTTAAAAGTATTTTTATATCCCTTGCAATCCTGATTTTTTTTTTTTTTGTGGAAATTGCTTAGAAATTGCTGTTCAGCTCCTTTTTCAGGCATACATTGACACACATTTGATGATATTTGAACCTGATGGCTCAAATGGTTTTGTAAAACCATAGAGAAGATCAACAGAATATGTCCAATTTTGACTACTTACATATTTGTAAGGAAGATTAGTACTGATTTTTGTCTTTTTGTGGAATTTCATTAGAAAAATAATTAATGTATATATGTATAAATGGATAGATAGATACTCTGTTGTTACTGATTATTTCTTGATGACATTTGGAACTAGTTTTTTCAAATCAGTGTTTATTTAAAGAAATTACCATCTAAGAATAACACCACAGCAAATAATAGTCTAAATACTAACTTTTCAACATGTGGTGTAGACTTGTATTACATGCACAGGTAAAATTAAGTATTTCACATGAAAAGATGTTTAATCCATTACAAACAATCCAAGTATACACATATGAAAACAATGTAAATGATCAAACTGAGATGGCAGTCAGTCAGTCGTAGAGAAGGTGCAAAAAAAAAGGGCAACAGTGGATTGCAATTCAGAAGGATGAAATTTGTCATGCAGTGTTACACAGAACAACCTTTTACAAAGGACAGAAAACATGATGACTAAGTTACAACACATCAGTACAGAGTTCTGTAAAATGTTACAACAAAGTGTCAGTGTGACAAAGAAATGCAGTCAACAAATCCATAACAATGTAGTAGCTTGAAGACATTTAGAATAACAAAATGAACAGTTATGATGCGTATTTGTCCATGCCCTAATGTAATAAGTACAAATTAACTTTTTTCAGAGTTACACAGTTTCATAAGTCTTCAGAGCAGCACAGTCAGACCTTAAGGCAGATGTGAAAACAGTTTGAATAATGTGACAAGAAAAATGCACTTCAATGTAATCATGCACAAAAGTAAACAAATCTGAGGAAAAAACATTCATTCTATGCACTCTAGTTGCCTGCAACACACATTGCCCATGCTTAAAAGTAGATATTAAATGTCACATTCAATTAATGAAGACATTTCCTTACCTTTTTCAAATGGAGGCAGAAATTCTCCTACATCAAAGAACATATGAAGAAAGACATTTAGCTGATTTTTGAAGTAACATTTCCTTTTCTGTGTTACTGCAGTGAAACATAGAAATACAATACTTTCCTTACCTTCTCTTCTCACTAAATGGATATCAGATGGGGAAGGTACAGCTTCATCTAAACAAAGAGAAACAAGGATTTTTTTGTGAAGTAACTGCCTGCCATAAATCCTTATTTATTTCTGGGTCTATTAAACCAGTAACTAAAAAGTAAAACCTTTTTCTGTTACTACATTTACAACTGGAGTGGTGACAGGTTCACCTGAAACAGAAAAAAATATTTAACAGAAGCATTTCTGATCAATAGGTTTGAACAGTATGAGCGAAAATATTTTTGCACAAAACTAATGCAGATAACCATACCTTGATCACCAACAATCATTCCTGACATATAAGCTAAGAACAAATCCTTCTTGTCTGTGAACTCTAACACAGCATCTTCAACAACTTTCATGGGGTCAATGGACACTTCAGGCATGATTCCTAAAAATCAAAACACCAGAAAGTGAGTAAAAGCTGCAGAATATCTTGTGAAAATCTTATTAGTTGACACAGTATAAAACAGACCTTGTTCACCAATCAGTGTTGAAGACAGGTAGCTCACAAGCAGATCTATCTGTTCTTTGGTGATTTCTGCCGTGGACTTTAAAACGGACATGGGGCTAAAGCCCAAGGCATTCTGGATACCTAAAACAACAGAGAAAAGAAAACAGTCACTTACTAAGTCTGTGAAAATTGCAGGTACTGTAGCAGGCTACAGCAGAGTGTGCATCAGGGCACATGGGGTCAAAAACATTGGCAAATAGTGTACCTTTTAATGTGTCCAGTACCACATCCAAGATTGCACAGAGCACACCTTGTATGTATCCTGCTAATCCACTCACAAAGTCATTAATAACACTAAAGATGTTTCTGCCAATAACCACAGGGTCTATGAAGCTAACATCAAGTCTTCCTGAAAAGGACAGCACACAAAGCATCAGTGAGTTACTTGTTATGCAGACATTAGATAAGCCAGTTTAAGACCAACATTTACCCTACACAAAATATTCATCCAGGGTTACAGTTAGCTAACCATATACAATTTCAGGTAAATGAGCAGAGTGAATAACAAGCTTGATTTATTAATCAGTTTCTAATAAAGTTTGCAAAATGTGAAGACAATACAGACAGAATATAACATGTATGTATATAACAGTCAGTACAAAGGAAACAATTTGAAGGCAGTACCTTTAGATATATCCAGTACAGTGTCTAAGATGGCACAGAGGACATCCTGGATGTAGTCCACTATTCCACTCACAGTGTCATTTGTAACATTGAAGATATTTCTGCCAATTACCACGGGGTCTATAAAGCTAATGTCTGTGGTTCCTGAGAAACAAAAACAGGATAAAAAATGAGAACAGAAAGTACATAAAGTCAAAACAATAAACTGTGTAAGAGTTATTTTTTCTTTTTTGTTTTTGGGAGGTTATGGGTTAAACAAGAGAGAATAAATACCTTTCACTACATCTAGTGTAGTATCTATTATGGTACAGAGCACATCCTGGATGTAGCCCACCGTTCCACACATAAATTCATTAGTAACACTGAAGACACCCCTTCCTACTGTTACTGGGTCAATGTAGCTAAGATCAATTTTTCCTGTGAAAAAACAAGGGCATCTGTAGGTTAGTCACTTAATGAATTATTGCTTCAGCCAGGTAGTTAAAAGCCAGTACTGGGTGTTAAAGTTTAGTTCAAGTATAAAAAGATTAGACTTTCTACAGAAAGACTCTTTCAGTGCTATTTGATTTTGTATAAAATGGGAGACACATCATCATAAGCCAAAAAACAAAGCATTAACATATGGATTACACACCTTTATTTATATCCTGTATGGTTTTCAATATAGTATCCACAACAGCACCCAGTGTGTCCTTGAAGGAGCTCATTACTCCACATATTAAGTCATTAGTTGAATGGAAAGCTTTTCTACCAATGACCACAGGGTCAATGTAGCTGAGGTAGAAGTTCCCTGGGGTTTGAAGGAGATTATTAGATGTTCGCACGGTACCTTCACATTTAAAAAATGTTTTTTTATGTGCATGAGTAAACATGAGATGTCCTACCTTCCTCATCTGAAAAATATCGAACAACTCCATCTTTTGCCTCTGATATTTCCTCAGCTGCATATCTGGCAGCGGACATGGGGTCACTTAAATCTGGTGCGCATTCTGTGAAAGTAAATGAGTCTTGCATTACGTTCCTTATACACATTAAAAACTGTGTCAAGATAAATGTCCCATTACCTTGAAACTTGTTGAGCAGACTGGACATCTCATCAGCAGCGTCATTTACAGCCTGAACAGGGTCTGTTATGATTTGCTGGATGTCTAAGAATAATAACAAACGTGTTCATTAATTCTGCATAACTGATGACTGCAGTGACTTAGAGACATCACATTTTCAAGTATCTGTGACTCACCAGGGACTGCCTTGTACTCTACAAAGTCAAACATCACCACACCTACAACTACCCAGGACAGGAGAGCAGCCAGGGCAATCAGCAGCTCAACAGAAATTTTCACCTTTCTGAGCAAACCCAGACCTTTGGATCTGAGAGAGCTCGTCTGTGGAGCTGCTGCTTCATTGGACCCAGTGGCTCCTATATGTGGAAGACATAAAGACACAAAGGTCACTCTGAGAAATTATCCCTGCTTTTTTGATCAGAATGCTTGTACTTGTAACCTCGATTCATGTTTTTGCATTGATATAACTACTACAAGTGTTTCAGTGCTTTTTTGATATCAACTACAAGTAAAACCTGTGCAAAATGTATTAAAGGGGAAAAATAATTAAATTAATGGGGTTCATATGTTGGGCAATATCAGTTTTTACATATACATAATTATTGTTGTATATGAGTATTGAAAGTAACAATAACTTGCATTATGACAGTGCCATATGCTGCATCAGAATTACATAATTTGTCCACCAGAGGGCACTAGCATAGTATCTTTACCTTTATTTCCCCATCTTATTTGACCAAAATAAAATCCTTACATATTTTTTTCATATTTTGTTCATATTATGTTTCCATTATAATAATATCATCAATCCATATGCAAATAGCAGAAAATAAATAAAACAGGTCTGTACTCAATTATGCAAAGCATGTGTGTTTGTTTATCTGGCCTGTTAGTTGCTGTGCAAGTGTTTTGAGCTCATATGATATTAATCCAGTTTTCAAATGGGATGCAGTTATGAATGTTATCCTCAGTGTTTATGGACTGAGAGCTCACTGCTCAAAACTCATGGCATGTTTTTGACTTCTGACTGGTGCACTGAACTACACACATTCCTCTTTTCCAACAGAGCACAGTCCACATCAGATCATTCAGGAAAAATAAGAACTACAACTGAAATAGAGAAAACTTATATTGGAAATGATCAAAATGGTTCTTACTTTACTCTAAAAAACAAAAAAGAGAAAATACATATAATTACGATGTAATTTGTGGCAATAACTGATTATGTACTGATTTTAATTCATAAACAGTGATATAGTCAAAATCTTAAACATATATATATATTTTTTACCTCCAACATTAATCTGTTTGGCTTTTATTTCCTCAGCAGCAAATAAGATATATTTGCAAACTTTAAAAATCTTAAATTTTTTCACCTAATTTAATAATAATAAAAATAATTAACTCAGTACCATGTCTTCAAATATCTGATTTTGCTGTGGAGTGCAATGTCCTTCTGTAGCCATCTTTCTTGCCTAATCAGCTATGCCCAGTAAATAAGCCATGACAGGTGGAAGATATTTCCTCTTTGATCAAGGGATTTACACAAATGGTGTGTCTAATGTTGCTCTTTTTTTTTTAAAAACTAATCTTCTGCTATGAACTCATACTGTTTCTTTATTTATGTCCTAATCAGATGCACCTACAATTAAACCATACTACAGATCAGAAAAGGCACGAATCCAGTTTTAGATGTGATATTTTCCAAATGCTTGCACACATTTTCCACTGGCTTTGCACAGTGAAAAATGCTCATGACAGCATTTAATAACAGTGTTGTCACATGAAATGCTGCAGATATGCTGTAAGAGTATCTGTACTGATGTACTCTTTAACTCGGGCCTGGTGTACCTGTGAATGAACTCTGATATATGACTCACTTCTTCGTATACAAATGGTAGGATATCAAAAATCTCAAATTAGACCTGTTATTTAACTGAACTGTTCAGGTTGGACAGATACATTTATACCATTTCTGAAGGTAAACTTTCTGTTATCACCATTTTCGTGGACACTGTTCAAGTTCATTCAAGCTCAAAAGCTCCAACAGACAAAATATTCGGCAGTTAAAAAATACTTGTCTGAACAGATTAAACAAATATGTGAACTTTAGTTGCTAAAAATACATGAAAACTGGTGCCGGAACCCACCTGCTGTAATATCATAAAATATGTAACTTTTGTTATAGTTAGTTTGAATGTCCAGAGTAAAAATATATGCATGACACACTTATCAGTCTGTGGCTGCATGCTGGACCACTTTGCCACACTTTTAATGTTTAGGAGTCATTTATTATTAGCAGTTTCCATTCTTAACTCCTTTACATGGTGTCTTTTAAATAACTGCTTAATACTCAAAAAGCAGCCCAAACACAATAAAGTGATTTGTACAAAAACAAACAAACAAAAAACTAAACAGAACAGCCATAGAACAGGGGCCATTGGACTAATTTTGCTGACTGCAGTAAACAAGGAATGCATAGAAGTTAAAACTAGGTCTACCCTGACACAGCAAAATGCTGCTTGTATACACTGACAAAAAGCAAAATTTGAGACAAAAGCAATATTTCATGTACTTTTAAATAGGATTTTTAATGCAGGGCTATTTTCTTCTCTTAATATTTAAAATTTGTTATTTACAGTATTGAGCTCTTCCTCCCTGGCTGAGGTCAGCTGCTGCAGGCAGCAGTCAAGTCTGTCAGAGGAGCGCAATGCTATTACTCTGGTGACTTGATATCTTGTATTTATAGCAACCAACTTTCAACACATCATCCTAATAGGACACAACTTATCAAAACATTGCCAATTATTTATTGCATAGAATACATTACTTTATTACTGATGATGTTTTTAGATATAGCAAACAGTTATATGTAAACTGTATGCAAACTGTATTTATATGTTTATATATATATATATGCATTTATTTCTAGTATTCATATTTATGTAATTTACCAGTGTTGTAACAAATCATTATTATATTATTATGTTATCATTATGTTATTATATATACATAACTTTTACTTCATATTCATGATTAGATTCACTGTTTCTGTATATCTAACTGTGTGATGTATATACTTATCCTACACCCTAGTGCCACCTATGCTACACATTGTATATCTGGTATATATGTACATATATTTATATTTATTTTTAATATTCATATTTAAGTATATTTAACATAGTGTCTGCAAAATAATGAATGAAGTATTCTGATTCTGATTCTGAATAATGTGCCCAGCAGTGATTGAGGATACAGGTGTAACAATCTTACCTTCAGCCATGGTGGTGTGTAGCCTCTTTCAGGTAGGATCCTCTGAACTGGGGGCAAAGGCTCCTCATGTAGAACTGACTGCTGACAGCTTCAGTAAATCCAGCCTGAATCCACTTTTCAGTTTAAAAAAAAAGGTAGCAAATTATTCCATTTCCACTTGGACCACTCACAGCCTTCGCTTACCCATAAGATCCACAGATTGAACTGCTCCAAGATTATTATTATTTTTGTTTTTTTAAATTGGAAGCTTGCATATGTTGAGGAATTTGGAGCTGCCTATGAGGCAGCATTGAAAAGGGGAGTCTGGGGACAGTTGGGCAAAGTAAAGTGATGCAGGAGAGGAAAGAGCAAAGCTAAGCACAGGGCTGGGCAGGGTGAGGGGAAACATGGAATATCTCACCCAGTGTTACTGGTGCCTCACATGGGTATAGGTCAGAGCAGAGAGCAGGAAAGCTTCAAAGTAACTCTATCCCCAGAAAATCCAGGTTATTCTTAGATGCAGCTCTGCTTACCAGCCGCTCTGTCAGGCCTTTTTTGGCAGTTGAAGGGTTTGCAAGATCAGCTGGCAGAAATGGGCACAGCTACTGGATACCACTGTCAATTGTCCACTGAGAAACAGACCAGGGGCATTAGAAGGATGGACAGTAACACACATAAATAGTCTTCTAAAAGTTTTGTCCTTTAACTCCATGTGCTTAAAACTCAGGGTTTGGACATTTTACCACCCAGGACTTTTCTGGCTTCAAAATGAATCCATATTCCAAATTTATAAAGGACCTCATCAGAGATTTAAAAAAAAAAAGGACCACAAGCTGAAATGGTGCCATCTTGTGACACTTCAGTGCAAGAACATATTTGCTATATTAGTGCTGTCATTAACACTGCATGTAAATTCTATATATTCCAGAAAGTGCTTACATAAGCTTGCAAATAAGTAAAAAAGCAGATGAATAAAAAAATTTTTATACTATGAGAGCATAATAAAAACACGACTCACACAACCTGCCCAACACAGATCTTGTCTAAGCATGTCTGCTTGCTGACATTTTCTGATTTGTAAGATTTCTATTACACACAGATGAAGCTGACAGTGATCACAGGGTTGCCAGCGCCCACGCTTCTGGCACGTGACGCACACTTTTACCTTCATCCCCAAACAAACCTCACACCAAACAAGAGGAAGGTGGGTTAAAACAGAATTTTTAACCTTCATGCAGATTCTCATCTACAAAACGTTGACAGGAGCCCAAGTAGCGCTTGTTTCCTTCAGTTTTTTGCATTTATTTTATAGCTGCAAGTTCATAGGATCCAAAGTATGCGTCTCCAAAGCGAGAGAGTGCGCGCATTTAAGCACGTGGCCTTTGTTAACTGTTCAGTCATTCCGGACACAGCCAGAGGATTGTTCAGGATTAAGGAGGGTATAAACTATCAACTTTTCTACAACTGAGACAGGCGAGCTCTCACACACACACTCGCATTTTTACTGTTTAATCATTTATCACAATACATACATTTAAAATCAGGTCACTGCATCACCATTGTGCGTATGCATGTTTATCATAACTATCAAGCGTTTATAGCGTAAATTCAGTGGTCTCTGCTGAAACGACATTTTGCCTATAATATTGTCAAAATGAATAATGTGACACTGGGACTGATATACATGTGAAAATATGGCAACAAGTAGCAATAAAATCAATAATGAACTAATACAACAATTTTAGAGCAAGACAGAAGATTTGGACAGATGATCAATAATGAATAATTTCTGGTATTATTGTGTTGAGGGGCTTTCTCTCCTTTCTTACACACACTAGACTGTTTAAAGGGCCACCACAGTCTCACTCCAACTGGTATTTGAAAACTGGCAACCCTGGTAATAAACAAAGTGGTGGATTTGCTGATTTTCAGCCTATACTGCTTGAAAAAAATATTGTGTGCTTTTTTTATTCAAAGATATTTCAGACTGTAGAGTCTATTTATCTTAAAGCAGTTTCATGCATGTCAGACAGCTTCACATATTACAGAGAATAAGTTTAAAAGAGTCAGTTTGTAAAACCCTGTGGCTAAAGTGAAAGCTGTGTTTTCATGATGTTACTGAAAATGTGTTTTAAAACGTGTGGTTAGCAAACAATGCTGTGGATTCAATAGAGATAACAGTAATACTAATGTACAGACAGTATAATAGCAGTCTACATGGTGTGTCAATAAGTACACACAGAAAAGACTTTATTGACACATCTGAAAAACAACCACACCAGATAAAATACAATTTAAAACATAAGACTGATTAACACTAGTTTAAGTTGTAGATTTTAAAATAGAACAGCTCCAAATGTATATTTTTGAAACAGAAACATTAAACATGGGCATAAGCCCAAACACCAGCGAGTGTTTACAGTGTAGCTGCATCTCTTGTGGTCACAGGCCTGATGATGAGGCTGGGCTTCACAGGTACAGGAGGAGGCATGTATCTTTCCTCCCTCAGCAGTCGCAGTAACAGATCCTCAGTGTCCTGTGGCCAGCGGTAAACACGAGTATTCTGGAGCCAGCCTGGGACGTGTTTCTGTAGGGAGTGCCCATGCTTTTAAATATATATATATATATATATATGCTTTATTTGTAATAAAATATAATTGAGGAACTTCATGGGAAAATCAAAAGCAATTGATGACTTTATTGTAACAAAATCTTTAAGATATAAAATATCCTGACCTGAGATGAGCAGAGGAAGAGAACCGGTATGAACCGAAAATTCAAGCTCCCTTGCTTGATAAACTCATTCTGCATCTGGCAAAATTAAATATACAATAAAATACCATAATTAAATGTATTTGTGAGCAGTTCACATCATTATTGTTTAGTATTTATACAAGGAAATCTGAGATATTTTTTTCTTTTTTGTTTTACACACTAAACAATAAAGGGATTGAGAACGTAATAATTGGAATAACTGGAAACTGGAACTATTATGCACATTAAGCACTTATAAAGTACTTGTATTACTCTGATTTTACTTATTCTACTTTAACCTAACTAACATTTTCAGGGCAGGACTTTTACCTGTGAAAAGACAATTACTGCACTTTTACTAACAAAATATTTGATTGCTTCCTCCTCTGCATTTTTATTCTCACCATTGAGTGAATGTATTTAGTGTGTAGTCCATGGCTGTCCACAACAGGTCCTTCAATGTCCTCCTTGTATTTTGGACTGATGGCGATGATAATCAAGGTTAATGGCTGTTTAAAATAAAACATATATTCTGGAAATTGTCTCAAAAGGCATTTTTTATACAAAAACACTGAACACTAAACTTAAATAAGAACAGATAATTTAAACCAAAAATATGGAATGTGAGTTATTCTTTTAACTATTAAAGTATAATTCACCTTTTTAAGGTTTTAAAATGTTAGGGCTGGATTATCAAGAAATTCAATTTACATAATTTATATAACTGGCTAACAATATAATTATTGACTTAACAGTGATAATCACTTACATCTTTAAGGTAACTGTCCATCCACTCATTGATACCCATACTTCTAATGGAGTTGTCAAATAAACCAATCTGTGAAATTAAAGTCAGGGCTATAAGTAGAGTGTTTAATATTTTACATGATTTTGCATAAGGCAAAAATTATTGTGAACATGGGATGGTAGCTTACAGCTGGTCGAAAGCCTTGCTTTGTGAGGAAGTCTACAAAGGCGACCATCTCTGAGGACACGTCCAAAGAGTAAGTGATAAAAACATTTCCTGAAAAGAGAAAAGCTTGAAAACTACAACTTTTTGAAACTAAAAACATTACAAGTCAGAGAGGCAAGGCTGAGATGGTTTGGACATGTTCAGAGGAGGGATAGTGGATATACTGGACAAAGGATGTTGAGGATGGAGCTTCCAGGCAGGAGGAAAAGAGGAAGACCACAGAGAAGATTCATGGATGTAGTGAAGGAGGACATGAAGAGGGTGGGTGTGAGGGAAGAGGATGCAAGGGATAGGATGGGATGGAGGCAGGTGATCCGCTGTGGCGACCCCTAACGGGAACAGCCGAAAGAAGAAGAAGAAGATTAATCCAAACTAGCAAATATAATTTCTTATTAACTTACACAAGGTAATTTTATATATTCCAAAAGAGACACATTATTCACAGAAAACCATACTTTGTAGTACCATAAGTTATAATTCACAGAGGGCATGCTATGAACACTGAATCAACAATAATTCTACAGAAAGTGAGCAGAGGCACCCAGATAGTGACATTTTCCTGCAAACAAAGCATTTGACAAAAGTAAACACCTTCTCAAAAAGCATTCTCCTTCATAATCCCATGAGTCACATTTCCATTCAAACAAATGAATCACCTTGCATTGCCAGTAGTCCTGTTGAAGTAAAGCAAAGGACTCATTTTCATTTCTTTTTTAGTTGTTCAGAGAGGATTATTAGCTTAACTCAACCAGCCAGTCAATTTCCACCTCCATCTTTCTGCAGCCTTTTATTCTCATCAGTCTTTGTTGAATAATTTTCCCCCTCAAAATTTGCCTTTACAAATGAGCAAATGTCCATAACATTTAAAGAAAGACAAAGCCTCATAATACAAGGTGGATTTTGACCCTCTCAGTTCAGACAGATTAATATGGAACTTTAGGAAGTCTGTGGGGGAGATGAAGGGAAGAGCTGAATTTAAGATGGAAAATGGTGGAGAATCCTTAAAATGACCCTTTAAAATGACTAACACGCTATTGATTTAGTATAAAAAAAGTGCTCAGTCAGTTTAAATTGTCAGTTTAAAATGGGCATATTAACTTTTCAAAGAGAAAGTACTGCTTCTTTCAGTCATTCAGTCAGTCAGGTTTAGCTTTCCTCTAAAGAATACGGCTGGTGTTAGTCAATGTTCTTCATATACAAATCTCATGAAAAACCATAACTGCTTTGACAAAATACCTATTATTATTTACCTTAAACTAATCTTCACTCCTTTTAATCAAACACCTTGCACTAAGCAGCCTTTTCAATTTAAATTTTCATCAGATGCCTTACATTTTGAAGGCATATAGAAACAGAAATGCACACTTTCACTCCTCACCTATGAATAACTGACTGTTGAGCTGCAGGTGAATGAGTCCGTCAGCAGGAGCTTCATGTGTGGCAGCGGGGAAACTGTCCACACGTAGTGAGGCCTCCTTCACATTACGCTCAGCTTGGACCCTGTGCCACCGGCTGTCATTCAATGGCAGGCTGGTCTTCACTCGTACCTCCAGTGGTCCGTTCCCCACGTCGAATGAGAAGATGACCTCCGTAGAAGCTGAAGAGGAGAATCTTGTTCAGAGCAGTGACAGCAGATAAAGGCCCTTAAAAGCAGTAGTTATATGTATAGTTTAAAAAGTCTTTAGATGAAAGAGAGTCTGTCACACTAGCAGAGAAAGTTTTCCTTAATTTGTAGAATTCTTCATTGAAAAATTTTAATGGGGCACTTGTGTCAGCAAGTGAAGAGCTGGAAATGCTTTTTTTCCTCTCCCAGAGATGCCACAGATTCTCCTTCTTTTGACTGACAATCATGGTACAGTTTGCAAAGACGATGAGACTCTTGAAGATAAGGTTTAATAAGTTAAGAGGTTTTATTTAAGCTAGCTTTTATTTGTGGATGAGAAAAAATGATTCTCATCAAATATATGCACAGAATTTATGGCAGTTTCAGACATAGCACTTTGATCAATTATCTTGTGTTTGAGAAAGACTCCATATTTAACAGAACTGACAGTCAGTGTGATATGGTTTATATCTCTAAGTGCCAGTTAAAATTCACACAGCAGAAGCAACCCAGTTGCCAAATAGTTGCAGAGCATCTATGAATGAACAATGAATAATAAAATAAAATAAAATAAAATAAAAACTGAAGTGAAAGTGAAGCTGATTTCTTATTTTCAGTGATATTGTTAATAGACCCCCCTACACACACACACACACACATCTAGCTGCAGACTGTGCTGTCTTTCAATAAGCCCATTAGTCAGTTGTGTTCTTCCACCATAATATGCTGGCAGAAGTGTGAAGGGACTTCCTCCCACTGGCCCATCTGTTGGCAGCATGGACAGACAGCTGGATGTAGATCTGAGATGATTTAGAGACCAGCCAAGGGCAGGAAAGAAAAATTGCAGTTACAGACTCACATCTGTTTGTTACTGTCAGTATTCGCATTTGTGTATGCAAAAGCAGCTACAACCAAGTCTCATTTAAAATTATGATAATTTTAACATTCAGTAATAAGGTTCATGGATGTAGTGAAGGAGGACAAAAAGAGGGTTGAAGTGACAGAAGAGGATACAAGGGATAGAGTGAGATGGAGGCAGATGATCTGTTGTGGCAACCCCTAAAAGGAGCAGCTGAAAGAAGAACATGCTGCAGATATTC
>VUQH01037989.1:0-24481 GCA_015106775.1 Etroplus canarensis | reverse complement strand
CTGCATCTGCTGTAAAATCTCTGCCAGATTACCAATGCAGACCAACACTTTGGAGGAAAATACAAATTACACATTACACCGGAATAAAGTGGCCTGTTTATTCATGACAACCAAAACTGCTACGGCACTTTCTTTCTTTCGGCGCTAGTGTCTTGTTCTTGTGTTTTCTTCTTTTTGCCTTTCTTGTGTACTGTTTCTGCATTGTAGGGTGTCCTTGGCATTGTTTACATTGCATTGCATTGTTGCAACTGTTGCACATGTTGCACACATTGCACTTTATTTATTTATTTATCACTTTTTAAAAAAAAAAATCCTTTAAACTTAAATTTTTCTAACTGTAGAAATAAAAACTAGTCCTGTCTCTGTCACATGTCATATGTTTACATGTTTATATGTTGCACCAGGTCCTGGAGAAACATTATTTCATTTCACTATGTTCTGCACCAGCTATATGTAGTCGAAATGACAATAAAGCTCTTGAATCTTGAATCTTGAATCTTGAACTTGAATCTTGAAACAGGACAGGTAAATATACAAAACTGGCCTTTATTCAGCCAACTCACAAAAGATACAAAGTCCAGTGTTTCTCCAGGCAAGACACAACTGGGCAGGGAGCAACACTGACAAGACGACAAAGAACTGAATGCAGACAGAGACTAAATACACACAGACTAACGAGCAAATGAGAAACAGGAGGGAGAGGAACACAGGCGGCAACAATCAGGGGAAGGAAGTAAATTGAACAGAAAAGCACAGGACAGAACAGGCTTAACAGTAAACCCGGAAACAGAATACTACACAGAGAACAAGACACAAGCACAAACTTGATGACAGACAAGAATCCAGAAGGAAACATTTGGGGAACAAAATAACAAACGGAGAGCAGCTCCAAAGAGTAAAAATCAAACAAGAATACGAAACAGAACACAAGGCAAAACTCCAATATACCTGAATAAACCAAGGAAACACTAAGGAAAATAACTATAAGAAACTCAAAAACCACACAAATTCATACACAAAACAGAAGACCATGGCAATCTTCTTGTTTCTTGTGGTTATTACTCCATTGTTATTCATTTTGAAAAGTTCTGATTCTCATGATGGATGCAGCTGTTTTGGGAAATTGTGAATACTATGAGGGTAACAGTGTTACAAGCCAGTAAGTAATACAAGTAGTGTCATTTTGATACCGTACTGTTATTTTTTCTTATTGTGGTATTCAATTCCTGTTTCTAAACTTGAAAATATCATAGGCGAGGTGAGTGATAACTAAGCCAGCCTTAGCACAAAACCAGTAACCTTATGAGTAACAGATGGCTAGTGGCTAACACCTGCATGTCAGCATGGCCATGCCCCATATTATGCCTAAGGGTAAGCCTTAATACAATTGTAAAGAGGTGTATTATACAAAAATCCCTCTTGTTACCATGAACAAGGACATTGGCAATAAAGACCAAAACTGTTTTTTGCACCACGCTATTAAAATGCTTTTTTCTGCTGTAAAGCTGGACATTTTAACATGGAAGTCTATGGGAGCTGACATCAGTTTTGAAGCCAGCCTCAAGTGGCCATTGTAGGAATTACAGCTTTTGACCTTGGGCAATTTCCTCTTTGGGAAAAATAAAGTATTCTGATTCTGATTCTGATTAAATTCAGTTTTCAGGTTCAGAAGTTGCTGCTTGGCTGTTACTCAAATAGACACAAGCACAAATTAGTATTTAGGCCCGCTTCTTCTAGCCAGTCAGTCTGGGGTTCTGGCATTACAATAGCAATCATGTCTGGACCACAGGTCAGTTATAGACAAAATGTCCAGATTAGCAATCTGCCTCTGGTTCATGGGGTTTTCTTCAGCTTGTTCTCATGGTCCATTAATACTGTCAATTAACTTGACAGTGCACTACTGCGAGCAAGTCTGTGAGGCTATCTGGCACATGCATTTCGGATCACCTTCTATGCAGTGTTATGAATATTCTCCCCAGTCAGACAAAGATCAATGGAAACAAAAGCAAAACTTCTGACAAAGGCTCATGGAGTGGAAATGCTCAAGTTTTATTCTCAATTACCTTTGTTTCACACAAAAGCAGATCTTTGATTTATTTTATGCTGATGAGAACACAAACTGATTTAATTGCAACTCATCACTCCTCACTGAAGGTGGGTGTATCAAGCCATTGAGCTGCAAGGTGTTTAATTGCCTAGTCTGTGTGATTGTGTGATGATGGATAATTAGTGGTCGGGTATAGTTACGCAACCCTGTGATCAGAAAAAAGAAGGGAATTAGGGCATATTCAGCTGTGAGAAAACTGAGAGTGTTTGCACATTTCATGGAGAGCTAAACATTTTACCTTAAACATTTTTTTAAATACAGAAAATGTCACATTATGCTTGATGCAGCATAATCTCCAAACTTTAGGAGCTTCTGACAAGTAAATGATTTGTTCTTCTCCTTTCTGTCTTATAGGTTTCTGTAGGTGTGCCATCAAAGATGCCTATTTTCACGTTTGTGCCAGCTGTGCAGAAATTGCCAATTAAAAGCATTTTTACTGAAGTGGTGCGATCTGGGGCCCTGACAGGAAAACCAGATAAGGTACAGCAGCAACACACCCGTAGAAGACAGTGAAGTGATATTTTCAGCAGCTGGTATTTGCTATGATTTGATTATAAAATATTTATCAAAATTTTCATACATCCTATTTGTAAAGTTGCTAATTCATTGTGTTTGGTTGTGGTTTTGCTTCAGTTTCTGCATTGCATACACCAACTTTTTCATGTTTCATTTTTTTTTTAAACTTCCTCCAGTTTACCTAAAAAGTTGAAGCATTCATGTTTTTGAAATTGCTGACTCATGCAGCAAAAAACTAAAAGATTATTTAAGATTGATTCCTTTTTAAAAAATTAATATGACTTAGGTTTTTCCTCCACACATTTAGTTTCATAATGACATTTATCATTTTTATTCAACTTATGAGCCTTGACTAATGGGAGTGAATAAATTACTTCAATAAATTTGCATGTGACTATGCAGAAAAATCTTTAACCTTCTGAGGTCTAAGTTGGTATCTGTGATGATCCCTAACTCGAGCAATCAAAATATGTAGCCTCCATAGTGAGGTGGTTTGCACATTTGCCTCACATGCGAAAGGTCCGTAGTTTCCGGCAGTGAAGAGACACAAGCCCAACCTTGGGGGTTACAGGCAAGTGTGTTCCTAACTCTGTTAGCAAGACAGGATACATAGAGTTGCATCAGGAAAGGGATCTGGTTTAAAATCTGTGTCAAATTATGTACGTGGATTCATCAACGGTGGCAATGCCTTGGGAAAAAGAGGGAGCAGTTGAAAGTTCTTTATATGGACAAAAGTATTGGACCACACCTCTTAATCATTGAATTCGGCTGTTTTATTAAAACACATTCCCACAGGTGTAAAAATTAAGCAGGTAGCCTTGCAGCCTGCCTTTACAAACATTTGTGAAAGAATGGGCCATTCTAAAGGGCTCACTAAATCAATCTTGGTGCCATAACAGAATGCCACTATTGTAGCAAGTCAGCTTGTTAAATTTCTTCCCTACTAGATATTCCATGAACACCTGTCATATTATTATTGCAGAGTGGAAGCACTTATAAACCACAACAACTCAGCCATGAAGTGACAAAACACCTAAAGTTAGAGAGTGGGGTTGCTGAGTGCTGAGGCGCATAGTGTGTAAAGTCAGCAATGCTCTGGGGACTCAACAGTTACAGAGCTCCAAACCTCCCTATTCTGTTCCAGCATGAGTGTGTCCCAGTGCACGAAGCAAGGTCCATGAAGGAGCGACTGGATGAATTTGGGCTTGAAGAATTTGACTGGCATGCATAGAGCCCTGAGCTGTACCCCATCAAACACCTTTGGGAAGAACTCAAACAGAGATTGTGAGCCAGGCCCTCTCATCCATTATCAGTGTCTAATCTGAGAGTGGAAGCGGTTATGGCTTCAAAGGGGAAACCAACTCCATATTAATGCCTATGGATTTAGAATGGGATGTAATAAAAGCTCCTGAAAGTGTTATCTCATGTACTTTACCTACTATTAAGTTGTTCTACCGAATCTTGGCAATCACAGACCAAGGAAAATTGACACACATCAAAAACTACTTACAATTTAAAAAAAGAAAGGCCTGTTTTGCTTTTCTCTAAAATACAGGGTTATGACGGGGTTAGGGTTGCTACCTATGATGCTTTAAACCTCAGAGTGAATGAAGGGGTTATGTAATTTCCATCCCTGGAATTAATAAAGTATTCTGATTCTGATTCTGATGTGCAACATAACAAGCATGTGATTTCTCCTAACTGTAACTTCTTTTCAGTAGGAAGTGAAACTAAAACTCTAAAAGATCAATGAACCACAAAATCTAATTCTACAATTGTTAATGATTAATCATTACCAATCACTTAACGACACACATCAGCTTCTGTAAAAAATTAATCTTGCTCACCTGCAGCATTCCAGCACTACTTTTTTTTCGAATGCTGGAAGAGACATCACTGTGACTGTTCTTCAGTGTTGTTTCTTATTTTGAAAATCAAAATATTTCATAATGTGTAGAAATTTCCCCTTGCATTTCTACTTTTTAAACTTCATTTATTCATTGTGAATTGATGCAGTCAAATCATTTAGGTATTCAAGCAGTCAGACTCACACATAATGACTATATCATGCTTGAAGATTTATATATCAATATCAGACATATTACCTCAGGCATTAAATTGGATATTCTTTCATACTCTGAATCTAAAGACTCATCAGTTTGAAGTCCTCGGTTCATCACTGAAAAGTAAAAAAGTGTGTTTTTAAATTTTATGCAAATCTCAAAAGGTTTAATAAATGATTAAAATGAAAATATACTTTTAGGAGCTGGGTTTTTTAATGTTTTGCTTTATCTGGTCTTGGAGGTTGATGTTGACCATCAGTTTATTGATTACTGAAGGGGTTAATGTGCTATATGGTATGTGCTGTTCATCCAGCATCAAAATCACAGCAGCATCACAACTCCGAGTGCCTGGAGTCAGCTTGCTGTCTGCCTCTGTATAGACTTCAAAGTTCTTCTCACTGGGGGGGTGACACCATTAGTTTGTTATCTTCCTCCACAGCTATTACCTAAAGGAGTGCCAGTCTTCATGTTATTAACTTATAGCTGCAAAAGTGCAGAGAATCCTGTGTTTTGTTATCTTTTCATAAATGAACAATGCTGGGTCATGCATCAGAGTGTGTGTTTTTGGATGCTCTAAGTTTCTATGCTGTAAATTCAACAGATGTCCATTTTTCAGTCATTTTCTAATCGGTTTACCCCACTTGAGTCATCAACATCTTTTTCTCACATTATTTTGCTGAATTTTAAGACATATACCTATAACCCTATCTGAATATAATAAAAATTGCATTCAAGTTTAACCATAAAGGTTTGTCACAGAGCTTTATACAGTCTTGTGAAAAACTATGTACACTCTTATTGCTTCGAAAGGAAACTGGGGGTAGATAGCAACCAGGTGCTGCTTATCATACCAACTGTCAAGAAGGGCGGTAGAGGGGTGATGATTTGAGCTTGTTTTGCAGCCACAGTACCTGGGCACTTGGCTGTCATTGACGCAACCATGAGCTCCTCTGTATATCAAAATATTCTACTTTCACGTGAAATTAGATCATGCAACAGGTCAGTGATTCCAAGCACACCAGGAAATTCACAACAAAATGGCTTAAAAAGAAAAGAATCAAGGTGTTGCAGTAGCTTAGTCAAAGTGAAGACCTTAACTGGACTGAAATGCTGTGGGGTGGGAACGCAAAGCTCAATAAACTTAAGCAACATTATAAAGGAGAGTGGACAGAAATTCCTATGAGAGACAGATAAATCTTGCACAAAATGATCACTTCAAGTTATTGGTGATGAAGGTGATTCTACAAGCTACTGAACCATAAGGAGGTATAGATTTTTACCGGGACTACATAGATTCCTGTGGAAAACATTCTTTTTCACATGACTCAGAGAATATCAGTTAGGGTCCATCCATCTATCCGTGTTCAGGCCACGGGGTCAGCAGTCTAAGCACAGATGGCCAGACCTTCCTCTTTCCGGCCACCTCCTCCAGCTCTTCTGGGGTGGACACCAAAGCATTCCAATGCAAGTCGAAAGATACATCTTTCCAATGTGTTCTGAGTCTTTCCTGGGGCATCCTCCAATTTCGACAGGAGTAAAACACCTCACCAAAGAGGCATCCTGACCAGATGCCCAAAACTAGTTCCTTTTGATGTGGAAGTGTAGTGGCTCTACTCTGAGCCCCTCCTAGATCACTGAGCTCCTAACCCTATCTCTAAGACTGAGGCTATACACCCTTTGGGGAAAATTCATTATCATCACTTGTATCTGCAATCTTTCAGCCACCATGCAGAGTTTGTGACCACAGGTGAGGGTAGACTGACCGATAAATTGACTGCTACAGCGTCTATATCACTGCTGATGTTGCACCACTCTGTCACGCTCCTGCTCCCATCTTCCCCCACTCGTAAACAAGATTTTGGGCCATGATTAATTTCCAACCCAGAGAGGCACTTCAACCCTTTTCTGGCTGAGACTTGTAGGTGCTCCTAGCCTTTTCGCAGTGCAGACTGTCCCAGTGCAAGCTGGAGGTCATTGTTTTGATGAAACCAACAGAGCCACTTCATCTACAAAAAGGAGAGATGAGATCCTGAGGTCACAGAATCTCAAAGTATTCCTTCCACTGCAGCATTACAGTAACCAAGCCTAATAGTATTTTACAGTATGTTGCATCCCATTTCATATAATGATAAAAATCTATAAAGAATCCACAGAAAATATAAAGTGAATGTGGGGTAAAAAATACCCATCTGAAATGCATGAAGTATTAATAAGGAAAATAATGTTTAACATTTTTTTTTAGCACAGTTAATATAGCCTATCTATGGCAGCATACTTTTAGCTCTTCAGTGTATACAAGGCTTACCTGAACTAAAGCTTTCTTTGTTTAAAAAAATGTTTCTGTTTCCATTGTTTGTTCAAATCTTTGTCATTTTGGATGAAAGAATGACATTTGACAAAGGAAGATTGGTGAAAATGGATGCTGATTTTTATGTCAAATTCTCTACTTTGTGAAGCCAAGTTTGGCACCACTTTCCATTAAGCACACAAAAGGCCTCCTTAGCTCCACTATGGTGATCTACCCTGCTCAGCTATTTATAATTTACACTCATATTAACAGGCATCCCTTTCATGTGGTGATTCAAAAATGAAACAGAATAAGCCAGTGTCTTTTTTTAGTAAGCTTCTTTTCATTTTTTTTGGTTTATTTCTGGCATTTTGTGGCCACTCCTTGAGGATCTGCAGTCAAAGCATACAGACATGCGACTGGCATCATTCTTTTAATGAGGTGACCAAAAAGACTTTCCCCAAATCTGGAGCAATTTCTTTCACTCACTTCCCCTCCTTTAGCACAAGCCTTTCTACACAATCCCCTGAAACTTCTTTCTCTGAATGAATTCAGTGTCATAAGATCTAAAGGTTAAGCTCCAAGAGAGACAAACTGTCAAACGACCATACTTCATCCTTGGTTTGTCTTTCTTAATGAGATGTTATTTAGATATTAGAAGAACCATAGTAGCTGACAGACCAGATTTTTCTTTGTTCAGTGTGTCCCTCAACTTTAGCTTGCATTTAATGTCAAGAAAGCACAAATGGAGGGGAAAATTAATTAGTGAGCAGACTTTTTCCATTACCTTTCTGTTTGCAAGAACTATGATTGGATGCCTGTTCACTGATGAGTTGCAGCATCAAGTTGGGACAGCCCAAGCTCCATGGGAGAACTTGTCTTTGATAATATGCACAATAATGACAGCCTTTCAATCTGGTGCAGATTTTTGATTAGTCTAGTTTTACTACAGCTCAGTACTCACCATTGTATTGAGTTCCCACAATGTCATGTGTTGCTCACTTCAGTTGATATAAGGATCCTGTTCCCTATACTTCCTATGGTGAGGCTGTTTCTATATTGACATGACAGTACACAAAGTGTAAAGAATTCTCAATGAGACATTCACCATTTCATTAATTCTGTAGCAGCCTGCCCATACTGTCAGTGCTGATTTGAAATATGAGCCTGTAAGACACAATACTGAGATTCTTTACATAATTACTATCTCATTTTTTTATTCTTACTGAGCCCATTGTGAATCATAAATTAGCTGCGGTGGGCAAATTGTTTCTGAAATACCCAGCACAATATTTTCTTGGTTTCCCTGCTGGGAAAAGGTCGCTTAATTAACCTAATATGTAAAAGTGACCATAGCAAACATTTTTTAAAATCTTAATTAGTTAAGCACTTGTCCTAAGGAACAACACCAGTGTGTTTATAACTGAAGTTAAAATGTTATATTTGTGCCATAATGGCATTAATTTATCACGCTTGCAGAGCTGTGTAACTGCAAGTTTATTTGATATGGTAACAGATTTCAAAGACTTTGAAATTCCAGCCAATTGTCCCAGTCATTACAGTTATCAAAAAAAACATAAAATCTAACACACTGAATTTAGTTTAGAGATGAAAACATGGCAGTGACTTACTGTGGGTTTTGTTTTGGTTCTAAAAACAACTTTTGACACAAGATATTTGATAACATTATTGACATGAGATGACATTTATGCTGACCACAGTCCCAGAAATGTCATTCTGGCAGCCTTTCATTTGTTTGATTACTGCTTTTCTACATTACAGTCTAACAAAAAGCACTGCAAGAATTCTATGACTGGTTTAGAAAAATGAAGGTTGCCATTATAAGATGGTATTATATGTATATTTAGAATCATAATAGCCATGATTGGGAGAGTCTGATCATGTCAGTAATGATATGCAAGAGCAGTAACACTTTTTAGTTAATCTATTTTCATAGACAGTACTGCTTTAAAATGAGTTCAGGCAATGAACAACATTGATTTTAATTATATCTGTTAGAACAAAATTGCTCTGTTTTGGCTCTATTTGGGCATTGCTAATAAAAACTGTAGATCAGTTCCAGATAAAGTGCACTCGTACCTTTGGTTGCGGCCTTGTATTCTTCCCACGGGGTCCACATTGGTAGTTTGGCAGAGGTCTTACACCAGATGCCCTTCCTGAAACAACCCTCCATGGCAAGAGGGACTTGTGCCCGTACCTGGAATTGAGCCAGGGACCTTTCACTTTTAAGACAAATGTGTAAACCACTACACTATGGGGGCACCTCCAGATAAAGTGAAATGAAAATACTAAATTATCGTGAACTAATTCTCATCATGCAAAATCAATGTAATTCTATTCAACACTAATGCTGTAATCCTTTTCAGCAAAATATGAAGTGCAAACTGTACTTCCAGTTGGGTCCATAAGTGTTGGGACAATTACACTTTTTTGGTAATTTGCTTCTGTACAACACCACAGTGGATTTTAAATCAGACAGTCAAAATGTGATCACAGTGCAGACTTTCAGCTTTAATTCGAGGGGTTAAATGAAAGAATTACATTAACTGTTTAATAATTACAGCCATTTCTACACATAGTAGCCATTTTCAGTCTAGAACTCATGGACATCACCAAATGTTGAGTTTTTTCCCTTGGGATGTTCTGCCAGGCCTTTCACGAACAAGGACCCCCAACCCCAAATGCGAATGACATGTTTATTGATAACGATGCAACAAGCTAGGCTGGAGGCTGCAGTCTAAGGAAGGTGTCAGTGAGGATTGATGGTGGTTCCCAGACTGCAGATCCCCCAATACCTTTGAGAAAAGTTGGGAAACAGATAAAGAAGGGGAGGCAGGGTGGGGCATAGAAATGAGAATAAACAGGTGTGTAGGGTAAGCAGGCTTTTATAAATGTACCACTGGAGGGGGAGTGTTTAAAGTGGGGTCCTGCTCCCGAAATTCAGATAAATCATCTCCAATTACTGCAGCTGCCTTCAGTTACTGCTTGCTTGTGGGTTTCTCTGCCTTCAGTTTTTTCTTCAGCAACTGAAAATCCTGCTCTGTTGTGTTGAGATCAGGTCACTGACTTGACTATTGAAGAATATCCCATTTTTTTGCCTTGAGGAACTCTTAGGTTTTTTTTGCAGTATACTTTGTATCTTTATCCATTTGCATTGTGAAGTGCCATCTAATCAGTTTTGCAGCATGGCCGAGTCTGAGCAGAGAGTATAGCCCCATACACTTCTATCAGCAGTCCCATCATCAATAAACACCAGTGACCCAGTTCCAGGCCTTTGGTGTTGTTGAACTGGCAGTCCTTCTTATTAAACTATACTACTGTTTTGGCCACTCCTGAAGTTTTTGCTATCTCTCTGTTAGGTTTATTTTGATGTTTCAGCCTAATAATGACCTCCTTCACTTGTATCACCGTCTCTTTGGACCTCGTATAGAGAGTTTTAGTGAACAGCTCTTAAATGCAAGTTCAACACTTGGAACAAACTCAAGATCTTGTATCTGTTTAGTTCGTCATTGAATAACAGGTCTCACCTGGAAATTAAACTGCTTTGTCAGGCAATTGTCCCATAACTTTTGAGCCTCTGCAAATTGGAAATATGTATAAAAATAGCTGTAATTCCTAAACAGTTAATGCAATTCTTTTGTCGAACCCACTGAATTAAAACTGGAAGTCTTTATTTTGACTGTTTGGTTTAAAATTCACTGTGGTGGTGTGCAGAGGCAGAATGACAAAAAAGTGTCATTGTTTCAAAATTTATGGACCTAACTGTTTATCCTTCTGACTTTAACTAGAGAGAAACAGCCTTATTTGTAACAATCAGTAGGCTTTAGAGGTGCTAATGGATTTTTACCTTAAACTTCATCCAAACCTATTTCTACTTCCAAGTCATGAGATAGCAGTGCAATGGGTACCCCTTTCACATCCATTCTTAATGTGCATTGTAGTCTGACAGAGTTTAATTTAAGTCCCTCAGTGTCTAGAATAGATGCCACATGGCTGCTGGAAAATGTATGCTGCTGGTGTTATGACTAAGGAAACTTCTGGTTAACATTGTGAAAATGGTTCATTTTAATCCAAAACCATATTTTTCTGGCTAAATCTAACCACACAGTATTGTTGCCTGACCTTAACTGAGAACCAAAAACAAAAAGCCAAAAATTAAAGTAAAATGAAAGAGTAAAACAGCAGCCCCATAAAACATGAGAAAATAGTGGGAATGGTAAGGTGTGACTGTGCAGTGGTTAGCACTGTTGCCTTGCATGAAGAATGTCAAGGGTTCAAACTTACAAGTCAGTTGGTGTCATTTAATGTAAAGTTCTCTCTGTGGGTTTTCTGTGGGTGCTCAGGTTTCTTTTGACAGTCAAAAGACAACATTTACTCAACATATTTAAACACCATAGAAGATTTTATGCTTCTAATATGCATTATGTTTCAGAAATTGCAGCTCTATGTAACAAATACATTTCCAGACATGTTTCCTAGTAACTCAAGGACACTTCCATTCAGCTGTATGACTGACTATGAAACTCATGCAGAAAGCTTCTAACTTTTGTTTTGTTTAGTTTGTAGACATATATTGTAGTAATAGACATTTGACTGAGATCAACAAGCCAAAGCAACAGAATGCACTAGATAAGTGAAGAAGAGAGCGCAGGCAGGGTGGAGTGGGACAGAAGGATGGCAGCAAGAGTGAAAGGGAAGGTTTACAAGACGGTAGTGAGGCCCGCTATGATGTATGGTTTGGAAATGGTGGCACTGATGAAAAGACAGGAGGTAGAGCTGGAGGTGGCAGAGTTGAAAGTGTTGAGATTTTTGCTGGGAATGACCAGGATTAGAAATGTGTACATCAGAGAGACAGCTCAGGTTGAGAAGTTTGGAGACCATGTCAGAAAGGCAAGGATGAGATGGTTTGGACATGATCAGAGGAAGGACAATGGATATATTGGACAAAAGATTTTGAAGATGGAGCTGCCAGGCAGGAGGAGAAGAGGAAGACCATAGAGAAGATTCATGAATGTAACGAAGGGGAACGTGCATACAGTAGGTTGGTGTGAGGGAAGAGGATGCAAGGGATAGGGTGAGATGGAGGCGACCCCTAACAGGAGCAGCCAAGAAGGAGAAGGGATCAGGAGAAACAAATTCAGATATTTTAAATCCTTAGATAGGAATGTTCTTATTTTGAAGGTTTGCATAGTGCTAATTTGTTTTTCTAGTTTTGTCCCTGTAAGACGATAGTGGTTAAAAGGACACCTCAAGACCCACATGTTCACATGTATGGTGGTAAACACTCCATGTCACTACACAAGAAATGAAGGCTTTAGCTATTGACACTGCACGTTCACATATTATTAATACTTTATCTGCAGTATCAACACTTTGTAAATTGCAAGAATTACATTGCCATTTCAAATATGTGTGTACAAAGACCCTGCATCAGTTGTTCACACACGTATGTACTACACCAATGACTGCAGGACATGTGCATGCCCATGTGAGTTATATGTGTGGGGGAGAAACCAAGCACACCCCTGAGCTCAGAAAGGCTCACTGATGCTCACCTCGGGTTTCACTTGTTGGTTTATGTTTAACATTTGCTTCATTTTCTCCTGCCAGAACATTGCTGTATCCCAAGAGAAGACAAGCAGGAAAAGCACGTCCGACGGGGAGATTATCAAAGCAGAGTTGGTCTTTATCAAGGACTTTGTGGAGGGAGGAGCAGGAAACGTAACCCAACCACAAGTAAGTACAAGACGAGCACTCTCAATGTCATGAGCAGCTACAACAAATGGCTTTGACATAAATAATATAGATATATGTGTGTGGTATATACATATCTACACAGAGCTTTAATTGAAAATGTAAAGATAAATTTGTTAAAGTGACATTAACCTGGCAGACACTGTCACAGGATTAATTTAAAAATAACATGATGGCCCAAGGTGTACATGTATTACTTTTAATATCTGACAGTTTAATTGGAATCTAAAAATACTAGATTTATAGTGTCTATTCTATAACAAGTATATTTTAGTCCTGCTTTTTAGCAGGTCAGATGATGGTTTTATCCAAGTAATTTCACAAATCAGCCTGACAGAGCTTTTCACAAACGTTAATTTGTAGGCCCACCAATTTGATCTCTCTAGATTTTTAAGCATGTGAAAGGAAAGTTCAGTTCTGTAATTGCTTCCTGACATGCAAATTTGCAGATAAGTCACAGGAAAAGAAAAGAAATAATCTCTCTTGTTTTTCAGTTGAAGCCTTCACCAGATCATGTGAGCTGCTCTCAAACCAAAGCGTCCCTGTCAGTCAGCACCCAGTCTGAAAATACACCCAACCACTCATCCACTGGGACAGCCTCCATGGAAACAGCTGCTGATAAACACACGGGCATTTCCCAGCAGCAGTGTCATGACACCTCTGGACATGTTGAGGTTAGCTTGGGTTGCTATACAAATAGAACGTCTGTGTCAGAAGACAGAACAAGCCCCACATACTCTGCAGAAATGACACCCACCCTGGCTTCCTCCAGAGAATCCATCCTCTCAGAGGGCTCAGACAAAGAGAAGAGTTGGTCCACTATGCAGCTTTCCTCTGTCGCCTCTCCTGCCTCTTTCAGCCGTACAGTTTCTCCCTGCTCATCTGTTCGCTCTGGCATCTTCACCCCTTCTGTCATCCAGATCAAGAGACACTTTCTTGCTCCTGGCTCTAGTCTGATTAACATCCCTCAAAACTCTTTCTCATCCTGTGAGAGCCTGTCCTCTTCTACCTGCTCACAGAATCCCCCTCCACGGCATCGGCCTCCTCTCACCCGGCTCTCTCTGCTCACAGCCATCCTGAGAAAAGGCCGTCTTCCTGTCCTGTCCTCAGCACTACAGAGGCCTTACACCCCCTGCTGGCCTATTAATCCTGTGACCCTGTCCTTCTGTAATGCATGCTCAGCAGCCTCCAGTGTGGCCTCCATTCCTCTCGAGTTTTCATCTCACTTCTCCTCATCGGCATCTATAGACAGTCAAAGCCACTGTCACAGAAAAGAAAGGTGTATCATTGCAACCCCAACAGTTCAGTCAAATGGGCTTAACAGAGTGTGGCCACAAACTGAAGTGAAAAGATGCTCTAAACAATTTCACTCAAGCAATGTGCCCAGATGGGAGCAAGTTGTTTCACCTTCACCAGTGAAAAGTAACACAGTTCCCCGAGCTCCTATATTTTACTCAAACTTCAAATCTGCTTCTCTGCCAACACATGAAGAAATAGAGTGTACAACTTTCCAAACCTTGCCCCACAGGCACATCTCCATTTCCCCTGGGCCAAAGCCCAGCCGCAATCATATGTTCCTCAAGGGCCATGCAGATAATAACCTTAAAAATTTCATTCCCCCATCACCCAAACTCATTGATGACCCACAGACATCTGCGCCCCAGAAATGGAGCTGCCAACCAAATTCATCTCTTTCAAAGCTTCGCTCGCTTTCTCAACAACTGAGATCCCCGCCTGTCTTCCCTTCTCATCTTCAGCCTTCTCACTCATGTGTAACAATTTTCTCTGCTCCCACTTACACAGCATCACCTCTCCCTTCTTTACAAAACACTACAGGAAGTCGTGAACCAGAGAGGAGCTGCCTTGACCCCAAAGGTGCCACACAGTCACAGGGTTTTCACAAAGCAGCTTGCTTGTCTACTTCCTGCTACACACCCATAGCTTTTTCTGGATGGCCGTCGCCCACCAGTTCTCCCACGCCTACACCTTCTCCTGCTCCACCAATCAGAGATTTCACGGCATCTCCTTCTTTCTCCCTGCGCTCCACACCCTCCCCAAGGCCAGGGAGTGGAATATCAGACTGCAGCGACAGGGGGAGTAAAAAAAGAAAGGTAGTCTCTGCCCTTGCAATGTGCATGACTTGTTTAAAGTGAGTTATTATTTACTATGTTCTCTCTGACATACTGTTCTCCCATGCTGTGGGCTAAAAAAAGACTTCTTGCATTCGATATGAGGATATCAGGTGCTATCCTCTGTGTGGAGCTGATTTTAGATTTCTGTTTTATCTGTTTGTCTTTGCCATCACTCATTTGTTGCTTTGCAGAAGGTTCCAGTGTACTTCTAATAACTGACACATCTGAAATGTCGAACACTGGACTATTATTATGAAGTTTCATTCAGTGAATTTAAGAGCTTTGGTTTGTTACCTATCTGGTTTAGAAACCAAAAGCTTTAAAAAAGCTGAAATTATCTAACTTAGCACAAAAGTATTAACCATCAGGAATTCCGTTTATTTCAAGTCAATGGGGGAAAATAACTTGATAATACAGTCATCCAGTTTTCTTTTGTGTTAGTGTGGAAAACTAAGCTTGTTGATATTACCATCTAGCTAACAGGCCTACTGTGTAACAAAGTGATGTAGTTTCCACTGCAGACTAATATGCCTCAGTGTCATTTTGACTGCTGGCAACTCCAGTTTAGCTGACTGTTTTGCTTGATTAGCAGCCTGCACCAGTGTGAGATAAAGCATGCCTGTAAAACGATTTACACAAGACATTCTGCAAATTTATCTTTGGTGAAATGCAGAAATCTGAATTGTAAATTCATTTATATTCATTGTCTGCTCTTCTGTCTCTAGACACACAAGATTAAGTTAAGCTATAAATCCCTCGCTGCAATTCCCACAAACACCCTGCTGTTGGATCAGCAAGTGAGTTCATTTTGATTTTTATCTCATTAACTTGTCTTGCTGTCCTGTTAAATGTCCAGTACAGTATAAAGCATTAATGTTGCATGCACTTTAATAAATGCTACTAATTTAGTTTTAAGGTGAATTAATCAGGTTTATAAAGAATGACATCTTATTTGTAACTACAACAATTTGTTTGGCAAAGAAAGACATTTTTCCTCCTTCATTTTATAAGGATTTACAAGCAACTGAAAGAGAATCAATTTTAAAGCTGATTAAAAGTCATATCAGGCTCAGAGAGACATGAAAACATGGCGTATTGCTGTCATGAAGGAGTCTTGCCTGTAAGGAATACAGAATGCATGGGTAGGAATTGTCTTGGGGAGATGTAATGAATTGAGTGTTATTGCTCCAATGAAACCATTATTCTGGATAGGGAACTCAATCTTTTTTCTCTTTTTGCATTTACAGGCAATAGATGAGCAGGTAGAAAAAGAACTAAGTTACTCTGAAATGTTGGAAACAAGTGTCACATCAGACAGAAACACTGAGGTACCACAGTGCACATTGATGCTGATTTTACTGCACACATTAAAAAACAGCAAAAATAATTTTTTGCTCTCTACAGATATGCTCACCTGCTCAGCTCCGACAACAGTCTGAGGAACTATATGCTGTCATTGATGAGATATTGGCAGATTCCATCCCTGCAGTGACTGTAGTTAATGATTTCACTATTCATATGAAATAAGACAAGTGCAAATGTGGATTTTGTGTAATTAAAAGTTACTTAGCGTGTTCTCTTATTTTGCATCCTTTAACTACAACATTGCAGCCCTCCAGGTCATCGGCAACCAACAATAGCCTGCAGGTAAAATATCACTTTTTCAGCATGTAAGCTTATTTTTCTTTTGCATTTTTATGCAAAGATAATACCACTGTGAAACTATAAAGCTAGAGCAGCAAACACTTCACTAAGAACTGTTTTATTGTATGAGACAGGCTAGGAATGGATCGAAAGCCATAGAGTACTGCGCACCCTCATATTGTAAACTTTCGTATTGCAAAGTCATACCATGTCTTATCCTCTATTTTCATATCTAAAAATGTGTACATTTTACAAAAATAGAATTTCCAGTATTGGTATCTTGCTGTATTAAAGAATTCATGAAACTAGTTTTTGCAAGAATAAGGTATTAGGAAAATCCTTTTCTTGGTAATAAAGCAAGTGAAAAGCATGGTAAATTATCCACAGACTTCTATAAGATCTGAATTTGCTATGCTAACACAGGACTTGCCCCCTCTTGGCTATTACATAGAATGCAGGGTTGCTTCTGCATTGGCTTCAAACTTTTCAGTCCCATCTTTTATAGAGAGTTTACGCTTTGGCAGAGCCTGGTTGCTGTCTTCTTGCTAAGCTAAGCTGCTGACTCCAACTTCATATTGAACGGGACAGATCTGAAACTTGGGTCAGTCTTCTTATCAATCTCTTGGTCACCTAGCACTTTGAGATTAGAAAAGCACTTTTTCGTGCAACATGAGGTTTTAACAATAAATCAAAAATATACTGAAAAATGCTATTTTCACTCCTTTGACGTTGTCATGCTGAACAGTGATGCAAAACTGGGTATAACTTTGTCAGGCTACTTTGTTACATCAATAAAGAAGAAATCCGTAAACATATGTTAAACAACAGTTCTTTGTACTGACACAAGACCAGAATGACAATGTTAAACCAATGCCACATTCTGGATGTCCTGTCACCCTAGTTGAAGTTTCTTCATTTCTCAGCAATAGCAAGCGAGCAGTTACTTATGTCAGCTTTAACCAGATTAAAATTATCACTGTAAATTATTAAAGTAAGATAAAATAGAAACTGATAAATGCAGAACGGCACTAGCTTCGAGCCATAATAAGTCCTCTGTACTGTTTTACTGACATACAAGCTGGAAGTGGGATAAAAGTGAATTTTAACTGTATGAGCGCAAGAAATGAAAGGACATCTGTCCATTATTCATCAAAGAGAATGCTTTCTATACAGTTTCCAGAGTGTGTGTCTTTGTGTGTGTGTGTGCCTGCTTGTGCAAACTCAACTGTAGGGTGAAACATTGTATGAAAATATCAGCTAATGAGTGAAACTTTGTTGTACAACAAGAAAACATGGTAAACTTAATTTTAAGAGTGATAAAATGCATTCAGGGAGGCCATGACTCATGTCCTCCAAGGACTACTTTTGATTATTTTTTCAGTCATTTTCAAATTTTCAAATCTTGAATTAGTAGATGATTGTTTTCAAATTATATTTTTTAAATTTGTAAATTTTCCCTGTCTTTCTTTTTCTTTTTCAGAGGAAAAACTCACCATTCCCAAAATCCTTGGGACGTGAAACTAAATATGTGAGTAGAGGTAAAATAGTTTTGTCTGCTGAATGAAAGGCAAAGTCTTTTTCTTTTTAGGTTTTACCCCTAAAGGATAAACAACCTGCTAATGTCAATACTTATTCACATTAGCTTTCAAATGATTTTAATCCCAAAATCAGAGGACAGGAGAAAATTTTTATTATCGGGAGCTAAATATTTCTCATCAGGAGTTTTAGTGCTTTAAAGCACAAAGTTGCCGCATGACTAAAAATTTGCTCTTTTCATATGATCAAATACAAATTACAGAGCTTCAACTAACTTCAAGGACATTACAGAAATGGTTCATCATTATTGGGAATTAGGATTAACACACTATAAAGACAAAAATATTGAGCATCTTCATCTTTGAATTTAGATGTTTGTCCCATTGCCACAGGTGTATAAAACAAAGCACCTAGCTATGCAATCTGCCTTTACAATCATATGCTGAAGAATGGGTCTTTGTAAAGAGCTCACTGAAATCGAGCATGGTACTGTAATAGGCTTCCAACATTGCAAGAAGTCCTAGATATTCCATGATAAACTGTAAGGGGTATTTTTTGCAAAGTGGAAATGTTTAGAACTGTTTAGAAACCACACTATCTAATGTTAGAGAGCAGGACTGCAGAGAGCTGAAGCACATAGTGTGTTAAAGTTGCCAGAACCTCCTCCGGTATTAACATCAGCACAAAAACTGTACACCGGGAGCTTCATGCCATGAATTATCAAGCATAATGCCAAGCGTAGTACACTGCCACTGGGCTTGCTCTGGAGCAGTGTAAACATGTTTTGTGCAGTGACAAACCCTATTTCTCTGTCTGGCAGTCTGATAGATGAGTCTGGGTTTTGTAAATGCCAGGAAAAAGTTGTCTGTCTAACTTCACTGTGCCAACTGTAAAGTGTGGTGGAGGAGGGATAATGCTATGGGGTCGTTTTTGGGGGGCTTGGACTGGGCCTCTTAGTTCCAGTGAAAGGAGATCTTAATGCTTCAGCTTACTAAGACATTTTAAGCAATTCCATACCTCTAAGTTTATGGGAACAGTGTGGGGAAGGCCCCTTTTCCATGTCAGCATTGCTGTGCCCCAGTGCTCAAAGCAAGGTCCAATAAATGCATGGTTGAACGAGTCTGAAGAACTTTATTGGACCGCACAGAGCCCTGACCTCAACCCCAATGACCACTCTTGGGATGAACTAGAATAAGGATTGTGAGCTATGGCCTATTGACCAACATCAGTGTCTGAGCTCGCAAATGCTCTTCTGGATGAATGGGCAAACATTTCCAAAAACGCACTCCAAAATCTGGTAGAAAGCCTTCCCAGGAGAATGGAAGCTGTTACAGCTGCAAAAGGGGGACCAACTCTATATTAATGCCTATGGATTTAGAATGTCATAAAAGCTCCTGTAAGTGTAATGTGTAGGTGGCCTGATATTTTTATCTATAAAGCTTATAGTGTGGGACACAATGATGCAGTGGTTAGTGGTGCCTCATAGTAAGGAGGTTCTGGGTTTGAATCCACCAGCCAACTGGGGCCTTTCTGTATGGAGTTTTCATGTTCTCCCCCTGCTTGTGTAAATTCTCTCCAGGTACTTACTCCCACAGTCCGAAGACATGCCTGTAAGGTTAACTGGCAAATCTATATTGGTCATGGGCAATCTCTTTTTGAAATAGACTGTTAACCTATTCAGGTTCTGCCATACCTCTTGCTCTGTAACAGCTCCAGCCCCCCAGTTTTTAGGCAGTTGATGTGTTAGCATAACTGCAACTCAGTTCAGCCTCTGAGGGGTTTAAGAGCATATGTCATTTCCTTCTAGTCTGTCTATATATTTATAATGTAGATTCTTGAATATGTATGCACATATAAGCAGTCAAAACAGTGGGTTATGAGCCATCTTCATAAAACTGAGATGTAATATTTCATTTTCTTCTGAATTTGGGACAATTTGGATTCATAAACAAATTTATAAACAAATTTGTGTTTTCCTGGAATAACGGCATCGCTAACATTTTAGTACTGTCACAAGAAGATGCTAACAGTTGTAATTAAGCAAGCATCAGAAGAGAGGGCAGCTGTGATACCACAAAATTCACTTTGTTGCAAACTACTTCTTCCAGTTGTGTTCTTTTTGATGGCAAACATCATAGTAATTCAAAGAGACGAGGTCACAATGCTTTCTTTCATCATCCTGTAGCTTATGTGAGAGACATTAATAGTTGTGTTAATGTTTATTCCTCCACCTTGTTTATTCAGGCATCTTTATGCAGCTTGCACCCATCTGCTGAAGTGGAAAGAAAATCAAAGGTTTGTAAACAGGAACACATTCTTTATATTTGATAAAGTTTATCCATCTGCTGAAAGCTACTCATGAGAATGAAATCCTCTCTGGTGTCAAATATTGGAATCATTTCATCCAGACAAAACCTGGGGTCAGTCGCCCGATGACGGCCATTCCAAGACTGACAGTGGAAGATGAAGATGAATTTCATCCAAAACCCTTCAGGCAGTTTGCTGTCAAGCAGACCTTAATTGACAAGAAAAAGGTAAGCTTGTGGCATCTATTCACAGTTTTTATTTTAAGTGATAAGACACTAAAGTCTGTCTTTTTTTGAATCACTAACAGTCCTCCTCAAAATGAGTCCCATGAGTGACAGTTGTAGTGAACTATAACGGCAGATAAACAAGAGACTTCTCAAAATAGATTCTCATCTCTAGCCATATTCACTGTATGTGCAAAGTATGTATTCTTTTTTGCTAAATACTCTGTATATTTACCATACAGAAAATACACTTCTACTGTCACCATGCTGTAAAATTAGTTCAAATACTGTATGCAATAGGAAAAAGTCTGATGAAATTCCTGTGAATAGATTTGCTGATCTTCGACATCCCATCCCCTGCACTTCTCATACTTCAAAACTTATTCAGTTCAATTTTCTTAAAGCGCTTATCATGGCCTGTGCTATATTACCAGTTTCCTTTGAGGGACTGAACGAAATAATGAGTTCATCTTACTCCTTATGCCAAAAAAGATAAAAAATTGCGGACTTTGACCTCTTTATACCTTTCTAGATAACCACTGTGAACCATTCTTCTCTTTTTCTCTCTTTTTATTTTTGAATGCACATCAGAACTTCTTGTTAGGTATAATTGTTCTATGTTCAGTTATAAAGCCTCATACTGATAGAAGAGTAAAGGTTTAGCACTAATCTGATTACAAAGAAAATACAAAATATCAGATTGCAGTGGCTACATCTAAACTGCAACATAATTTTAAGAATATTAGTAATACAGTATAAATGGATGCACATTTATATCTCTAATATTGAGAACTGGACTGACATTTAGGTAGCTTGTGGTTTTGTTTTTCCTGGTATTTGCCATTAAACCACTGATGGGGAACACATGAAACTAGCCACATATGTGTTATGTCCCTTTCATTGGCACTGTGTTGCAGTGTATTAATATATAAGCATAAAGCATAAGTGAAGGTTGTTGTGTTTGTCTATTGCATTTGCGTGCAGGGTGTCTGTGTTTCTAACACATAGTAAAATCACGAAAAATCTGTGTTTGCTGATAAAATTTGTGATATATTTAGTTCAAAATCTCAGAAAGAAGTTCTGAAAACTTTTGCAAACTACCCAAAAGTTAAGTGAACATTTGTTTTATTTTTGTCTACATTTCTGCAAGAAGTTATTCCATGCTATTTCCAACAGCAATATATAAGCTTTCATTAATAACTTTGATCTAATTTTGTTTTGTTTTTTTATTAGCCTGAAAAAATGTATATGGGATTATTGTTTCTTATAAATGAATCTGATATACACTACCAGTCAAAAGTTCGGACATGCTTGGCCATATTCCGCTATGGCCAAGCATGTCCAAACGTTTCACTGGTAGTGTACAGTTTTGAGTCTCTGAAACATAGCAGTCCTATAATGTAGAGCTTTAACCCAACAGACCTTTTGCAAATATTCTTAGCTCCTACTGTAAGTTATGAGCTTTCTGAGAGGATATCAGTCCTGATATTTTGGCTAATACACTAAAGTTTATTATATCTGAAACTAACTGGATACCTTCTACATTTTATTATGACTTGCAGCAAAGCAGAGTGTTTGTGCAAACCTTCTTGTCAAATATCGATTTAGTGTTTATTTTGTGAAGTGAATCAGGTCCGAAGAAGTTGGGTGCTTTTCAACAGTCTTTTTGATTTCTCACCCCATTGCCTCGCTCATCAGCCAGCCTAGTCAGGGGGGATGTCTCCCTTTTCTCCACAAGCCATCGCAATCCACGGCACTTCTTGTTTCCAAGCCTCCTCTTTGTTGTCAAATTAATTAAACTGAAGAGGATAGCCATAACTGCTCAGCTCACCATCATGCAGGAAACCCTGAAAGCCATGTATTTAGTGAAGCATTTTTGCAAAATTGAATTTTTTTTAGAAGCAACATTGTTGAAAAAACAGTAAAAGATGACAACTCAACTTCCTGTGTTAAGTTCACACTATGAAGCTGTAATGAATCTAATAAGATTTAAAATAATTCTCCTGCTTATGAGGAGAAAAAGCCTAAACACCATAAGTACAGATAGGTGACAACTGATAAGTCAAAACTAAGTCTCAACTAGTCATTTACCTATTAGCAGTTTGTTCCTGTTATCTGAAACAAGCAATGTAATGTCCCCTGAAATTCCACATAGGAGTATTTCCTGTTAAAAGGAACGTTGAAGTTCACCTTAAATGGCTGGCGGGGTAGAGGTGGACCAAGTCTGGTTGAGGACCATTTTCAAGTTTCTTTTCAATCACTGTTAACTAATAATTTCACTCATGGTTCGGTTAGGTTTTGGAATGAAAAAGACTGAAATACACCCTTTTACACTCTTAAACGCATATTAGAAAGCTCCATTCTTTAGGCTTCTAAGGTACCAACTTCCACCCAATCAAAGGTGGCAACACCAGCATGCATTTTACATGAAATTATTCTTTTGAAGGTAGTATAACTTTAAAACACAAGTATATGTCATAAAATGTGCTTGCACAAATGGCTTATGACCTGCTGTCTCCATGGGGAACAGTAACGACTGTTAAAATATGCACATTTAGACAGCAGAGGGAAAGTACAGATAGTTTTTCTCTCGGCCACAAAGGATGTTAAACCAGGTGCTGCAAAGCAAGAGCACAGAATTAATGTAAACTTCCTGCACCTTAAAGCGAAAGAACTGTCAGTATATAGAGATAATCATAGTCAATATTGTGGTGAAAATTTCCCTTTATACAACTTCTTTTGACACGTGTGGGCAGGGGCAGAGAAAATTTTTGTAAAACATTAGCACTACTGGTGTCTAACATTCATTGATGACCATGACTGAAATCTCTCACTTCATAAGGTTTTGCTCCTTCATTCCAGCAAACAGTCTGAACCCTATTTTTCCTCCAACTTATGAAATGCTAAGGTCAATGTGATGACTGACACACAAGACAAATGTTTCCAAATCAAAACAAACAGATGACATACAAACACTTAATAAGTGATTGCAAGCTTTCAGGAATCTTCCAGTGCAAAGAGGTTTTTAAGATGTCATTGTCAACATTTCTGATGGCAAAAACATCGTTTTTAATACGAAAGGCGGGCATTCATTTCACAGAGACAAGCAATAGCACCATTTCCAGTGAAGGAAAAATGTGTTGGCTTGTTTCCTGGCTTTATTGATGGGATTTTTATTTTCATAGAGAAAAGTAAGAGTTATATTCACCAGTCTGCTGTATGCAGATTACTCAGTGTCATTTAACATGCTGATGTTGTTTGCACTCACACGAACATCAAAATGCTGCAGCAAAGTGTGCATAGAAGAAAGGACCATACATTTTGGGACAATTGACACATTTTTAAAAATAATTTTGCCTCTTTACACCACTACAGTACATTTTAAATCCAACAGTCAAAATGTGATCGAAGTGCAGACTTTCAGCTATAATTCAAGGTTTGACAAAAGATAAGAAAGACAGTTGACTAACAAGCATTTTAATAGCCAGGTGAGGGCTGTTTCCTTGTTATTCAATGATCTTCTTCTTCTTCTTTCGGCTGCTCCCATTAGAGGTCTCCACAGCGGATCATCTGCCTCCATCTCACCCTATCCCTTGCATCCTCTTCCCTCACACCAACCCTCTTCTCCTCCTGCCTGGCTGCTCTATCCGCTACATCCTTTGTCCAATATATCCACTATCCCTCCTCTGAACATGTCCAAACCATCTCATCCTTGCCTCTCTGACTTTGTCTTCAAACTTCTCAACATGAGCTGTCCCTCTGATGTATTCATTTCTAATCCTGTCCATCCTGGTCACTCGCAGAGAAAATCTCAACATTTTCAATTCTGCCACCTCCAGCTCTGCCTCCTATCTTTTTGTCAGTGCCACTGTCTCCAAACCATACATCAT
>VUQH01037986.1:0-14020 GCA_015106775.1 Etroplus canarensis | reverse complement strand
CCCCGTCCCCCCCTCCCCCCTGACTCCCCTCTCCTCCCCCCACGTCTCTCCACAGAGAAAGCGGGTGGATGGTCCGATGGTAATTGGCCGTTTCGGAGGCACATTGTCCGCGGCTTTTCAAGTCGCAGGTGCATATAGTAAACCCGGAGTCCCCGCTCCTCCCCTGGGCGTCTTTGTTCCCTCGCCCCGCTTTCCTCACCCCCCCACCGAGCAGAAAATTAGGGTTGCTTTTTAGGGCTTAGTCCTCAGGCTTAACCCTTTCACCGACCGTCGCCTTTCTCATGGAAATGGGAGCGAATCACGCACTGGCTAATCGGTCAGTGAGGGGAGGGGACAGGGTGAGGCTCAGCAGAGGAGGGGGAGGGCAGTGTAGGCAGATGGAAGGGTCCCTGCTCTATCTATCTATCTATTTGTCTATCTATCTATCTATCTATCTATCTATCTACAGGCATAACACATCTTTCATCTATGGTGAAACTTGCAGAGTGCAAGCCACAGAGTGCAGCAGCTGGGGCACAGGCGATAGAGCGAGCCAAGAAGGTTGATGGTTTGATCCCCGGCTCCTCCAGCCTACAAGCCAGAGTGTCCTGAAGCCCATCCTGTGGACTGTGACTGTGTGTGGCAGTTAAAATGTGCTCGGTGTGAATGGGCGAATGAGGCTCGCTGTAAAAAGTGATTTGGGGGCTCAGAGTAGAAAAGCTCTGTATAAGTACCTGTTGCTTTACTATAATCATTTTACCCCTAAAATGTTATTCCTCCATTATTCCACATCGCAGTTTTCCTACAGCTCCATGACTAATGAAGGCAGGCAAAATATCCTGGCACCAGAGCTGGGAATAAAGAAGCACAGATGGTTCTTTCCTGGACTTCAGTAGTTTGTGGGTAAGACTTTTCTGCTCTGAGCACACGAAGCCTCATTCACACAGCGCTTTCAGCACCTTCACACTCTGATGGATGCATCAGCGACAGTTTGGGCTTCAGTGTCTTACCCAAGGATGCTTTGACATATAGAACCCAGGGATTGAACTGCCAGCCTTCCTGTTATAGGACAATCCGCTGTACCTCCTGAGCCACAGCCACCCTAGCTGCACTTTATTTACCTATTTATTTTCCTGACAACTTTCACTTCCTACATTTTAAGACTGATACCTTTACTTTCCACATTGTTACATTTTCAAAACAGACTCGTTACTTTAGGTTTAAAACATTCGAGGGGAGCGAGTGATTAACACTGCACGCCTCCCAACATCAAACCCATCTGAACCTAAATGGACAGTCTTGTTGGTATGTCCATCACAGATGGACGGAAAAGAAATAGAGACATCTGTGTGTCTGTGTGTGTGTGTGTGTGTGTGTGTGTGTACCTTCAGATGCCTCCCAAGGGGTCACCACAGCAGAATTTTTCCCACATCGGCAATTTGGCAGAGATTTTACCCCAGATGCCCTTCCTGACACAACCCTCCATGGGGGACGGTTTTGTGGGGCCTGTGTCCCCACCTGGAATTGAACCAGGGACCTGTTGCTTGTAAGACAAACATGTGAACCAGATGAAAGCATTATTTATAGTGTTATACTCATTTTTTTGCCATAGTTGTCTATCTAAAGTAATCAACAGCAAACAGAACTTTTTATTCCCTCCTTGTGTTCATCACGGCTGTTTAAACTATTCCCCTGCATTAATGTTGTTTTTATCTTACATTATATTCATGTGACGCGAGGATCGCTTTGCTTTCCTCAAACATACCTGGGAGAATTACTAGGAGGAGTACTTTTGTACTTTGAGTACATTTCACAGCCTGTACTTTTTCACTTTTGCCAAAGGTTTTTTTTCTGTTAACACGAGTATCTGTACTCACACTCGAGTAAGGAACGCACTTTTGCCACCTCAGGCTGGCTCTCCACCGAATCAGCAGAGACTCAGCTGCAGTTTGAGTTCACAGTCTGCAGCATTAGTTGCATGGCTGGTACACAACTTCATTACCTGAGTCAAAGTATAAATACCCCTGGTTGTGTTAAATTATTACTTAAGTTAAAGTACTAGAGTAGAACATGTATTTTCATAATGCATGAGTGCAGTAAAGTTTTAACTCACATGCAACATATTTGCAGCTCCAATACAACAGGAATACTAACAAAACGGCCCCAAACAGCTGAGTAAAGATATCAGCCAGGCTTTATAGTGTGAACACATTAACATTTGGAATAACCACTACGTACAAAGCTGAACTGTGCATTTGTGCAGCATATTCTTATTCCTGATGCTACGACAGCTCCCTTTGTGTTTGACTTCTGTGACGTTGGTGCTGTTAGCACCCAGCTTATAGTGAACGTAAAGGAAAAAGGCTGTGATAAACTTCCTAATCTTTTCTGATGACCTGTGTCGTCAGATCCTCTGATACATTCAGAAAAGTCTTTGGTTCCAAAGTAGGTATTAAAATTTGCATAGTGTATGAAAATGGTATCTATGCCTAAGTATGCAATAGCCTGCATAGACAGCATTTTTACTGTTCCTTTTTAATGCCAGTGCCATGTTTAAATTCCAAGATTTTGCATTCATAATCCAATTTTTATCAGCTGACTTCAGAGAAAAAGTAGCGAGTACCCCCCAACATTTACAGCACTATAGGAGAGTCAAAAGTACCATAATTATCTTTCAAATGTAGTGGAGTGAAAGTAGCAAGCTTCCATAAAAAATATGCTCAAGTATAGTACAGATACTAATGTACTTAAGTACAGTACTTAAATTTACTTCTTTAATGTCCACCCCTGATTTTTCGTGAATCTTACATATTATAACATTCCCGATCGTGACGTCCTGCATACAGAGGTGTTGTACTGTAATATTTCTTCAGGCGTTGTATAGCAATTATTTATGAAGCTGGAACCAAGGTTCTCAAAATTGCTACAATGTTTAAAAAATCATTAAAAAAAAAAAATCCTGGATCCAGATTTTGATCTGGATCACCAGCAGGATTTAGTGGTTTGTTACTTGTACCACACCAGACTCTTCAGAAGAAAATGAGTGAAAATCCACTAAGAACTTTTTGACTTATGTTTTACACAGACAAGCCAATGCTGGTGAAAACATAAATAGCTTGGTGGAGGTAATAAAGCAAGAATAGGAAGAACAGTAAAACATTTCACATTATACTTAACCATATGTGACATAAATGCAGAAGTCCCAAAGGAACACTTATTGAGTGTTATGTGTAACTGGGGGAAGTTGGAGCAAATGCATGGATTTTTTTCTTTTTTCTTTTACATCTGTGGTCTATGAGAGGGTAGGAATGGGACAGAAGAAGGGGCAGGAAGAGGGGGTGGGTGGAGAAGGAGGTGGAGGGAGTGTCAATGGAAGGATTTTCTGGTCCAGTACATCCCCTCACCTAGCAACAAGCACTGAGGCTTCAACAAGTGGTTGCCATGGATCTGCCAAGAGTGACTTAAAAGTCTTTACAAAGAGCTGCGGTCATTCTCCGTGTTTGTGTGAGTGTTATGTGTGAGCATCAGGTGGTGGTTACCAACAGAGTTTTAAAGTGTGATTCAGTGTTTACATTGGAACACACGATCTAGTCCTTAACCTCTTTGCAGTAAGTGGAACATGAATCCCTTCTCCCATAAAGTTAATATGTGCTTGCTCACTGCCAGGTAAAGGTCCCATTCACTGCTCGTTGTTTCACTTTATCTAAGATGTTCTAAGATGTAAAAGGAGGAAGTGTGTGTGGGCTCAGAAACTACGTGCTAAAGCTTCCTGTTTTGCTGTACCTGCTGCAATCCACCCGAGAGCCCAGACACAGCTACATTCGTTCTGCACACATTCTCATACACTTGTTAATGTTGTTAGTGTTAATATAATAAACTAATAAGATGACCCCCAGCAGCAACCCTAAAGGGAGCTGCTGAAAGAAGAAGCAGAAGAATGTATATGTGGTCAGAGTCAAAGGGTAAGCAGTGGTCTCATTATTTAGAGCTTACTCCAGAAGAATCAAGAGCAGATTGGTCTAAGTAAATGTGGAGAATTTTATTATGATTTAACACATTTAATAAAAAGTTAAAAAAATAAATAAGAAGCATAACAACTCTATTAAAAGACCTAAAAATGGTAAATAACTCTAACTTAACCCTAAACTTCGATAATAAAATCTTCAGAACGAACGAACAAACAAACAAACAAACAAACAAACCACTTTGAACACACTAAAATAACTTTGAAAAAACCCACACAGCCCAGCTGAAAAAGAGCGACCTGCTCAGTGGACTCTGTCCTGGATAAGACAAGCCTTTAATAAATGAGTCACACACAGTAAATATCATGAGTCACGGTGCGGTTTTAAACTGAAGTAATGTTAATGTAAAGTAAAGAAAAGGAAAAAAAGACCTTTTTGCGAGGCAAAGAACAAGTGAAAACTGAAACATTTTAACCTCCTGATGCTGTCCTGATACAGAGGCCCTTTATTTGGCTTTTCTGCACCTGATACTTCATTCTGATCAGCATAGACAAAACACGTCCCATGAGTCCCAAACAAGAGCTCAGGACTCAGGTCTCAGGAGTTTTTAAAGTGGGTCTGAGAGGGATTCATACAGTGTTATTCTTATTGATTTGACCACTCATACACAGCCACATTCGCTCACTCACACACATCAAATTCCCTCCAGGCTGATATATTGCATTTACAAGAGTGATACAGACCTTGAACAAATTTAATCAGGTCACCACTGACACTAAATGAACATTAGGCCAAATCCAAAGGAATTCCTTCAAGGAAAACAAAACAAAACAAAAAACTAGGAAAAGATTGAGTGACAAGTACAAGTTAGTGTGTATCAGTAGAGTATTTTTATGAACACTTGGCTGTTTTACGTGTCAGGATTGAAACTAGTTTATACAAAGATGAGCCCAGACATTATGATGCTGTTGGTCTAAAACAATAACTGTGGTTTATTTCAACCTATTGCACTTTTCAGTATTGTATTGTGGCTCTATGGGTCAAACCAACTTTGCAGTACTGAATTTGAGCATGGTACTACGATAGGATACCACTGCTGCAACAAGTCAGTTCATTGCAGCGAATGTAAGTGGAAGTGTTTAGGAACCACAGCAACTTAGACACAAAGTGGTAGGCACGTAAAGTTACAGAGCAAGGTTGCCAAGTGCTGAGGCACAAAGTGTGTAAAAGTCACCAACATTTTGTTGACCCAGTAAGTGCAAAATTCAGAATCAGAGTCATAATCGTTTATTAATCCCTGGGGCAAAATTGCTTAAACCTCCTCTGGCAGAACCCATGGTGACACACGTGTAACAAACTAAATTTTCTACAGTCTTCCTTATAAAACTTTATGCTTCATCTTAACTTTATGAAAAATGACTTCAGGTTCAATATCAGTACAACAATACCTGTTTCTGTTGACTGTAAAGTTTAATGGATGAGGGATTATGCTGTGGGGTTGTTTTTCTGGGGTTGGCCTGGGTCCCTTTTTTCCAGTGAAAGGAACCATTAACGCATTGGCTTACCAAGACATTCTGGACAATTCTGTGCTTTCAACTTTGTGGGAACAGTTTGGGGAAGGCCCTATTGTTTTTCAGAATGACTGCCCCATTGCACAAAACACAACACAAAGGCATGGTTGGATGAGTTTGTGGAAGCACGTGATTGGCCCCAACAGAACCCTGACCACAACCCCATCCAACTTGGGATGAAGTAAAAAGGGAAATTTTGAACCAACATTACGTCTGGCCATAGATGAATACTTTTGCCCATATAGTAGACAAACATGCAAGCATAAGATAGAAAAGAAACTTTTGCTGCAAGCCTAAAAGGAGACAGCATTTTAAATGAATGGACAGTGATGCACAAATGAGTGCTGACCTGTGAAGATTAACATAACTGGAAGCCCAGTGTGGAGCTGTGCCACTGATTTCTTTCAGGAACCGAGTTGATCTATGAAACAAAGAGGTGATGAAACGCAGCAGCACTTTGGTTCTCAGCTGTGACAGGGAAGCCCAGCAAACACTCCTCTGCCACCCCCTTCTGAGAAATGTCCTACAGCACAGTTGGCAGCTGGGCTGTGTTAGACATGTCTGTTCATCTCATAGGATGGAGATAAAATGTGCCAGGGATGCTTACAGGATGTCACTACTGTGTAAAATTTGCATTTTCATGATGAGCGTTTGTATAGCAAACTAGAAAATAAAACTTGTGAGAAAATGTCAGTTTGTGTCTTCAGTGGGCTATAGTGTAACGGCATGGTAGTCACTACAGTGGACAAATATTCAAAAGCCATTTTCTTTAATATGCATGCATTTTGTGGCAAACAATTTACTGCAGATGTCATAATTCATGAAAGGGATAAAAAAGTTCAGCCAGATTGACATTTATATAATCAGTATGAACATTCCTGCCTTGGGTAGATGAGGTTTATCGATGCTGAGTAGGGTGACCAGATATCTTTATGTAGGACTGTGCAGCATTTTTACCCCTTGTCTCCCTGTCCCACATTTTGGCTGGCTCTGCAAGACACGGAACAGGACAGGAAAACTTTTTATTACAGTCAAGTGAAGCTTCGGCTGTTTATTGCTCATCAGGGAAAGTTATTAGTCACCAAAAAGTCATCGGCTTTGTGGATTTTGGTGTGCAAGTCGCCTCAGAAAAGTGTGTCAGTCTATGGATCCGTCTCTGCTGAATATTTGTCCCATGTTTATGGTTCTGGTCCACCTGGCTCTAACTCAGGGGTGATACATTTGCTTTCACTGAGGGCCACATGGCCACCATTGCCTCACAGCAAGCAGGTCCTGGGGTTTGAATCCACTGGCCAGCTGGGTACCTTCTGTGAGAAGTTTGCATGTTCTAAAGACATGCTAATTGGCGATTCTAAATTGACCATAGGTGTGAATGCGAGGGTGAATGGTTGTCTCTCTCTTTGTGTTAGCCCTCCAATAAGACTGGTGATGTGTCCAGGGTCTACCCTGTCTCTCTTGGTCCTATGGGAGCTGGGATAGGCTCCAACCCTCCTGCAACTCTGAACTGGATGGAGGGATAAGGGCCACACTGGGAAATAGGTATCACATCAAGAGCCAGACATATAGAAGCTACTTACATTTTTTAAATTAATGTATGTTCCATACAACCTTTTGGTACAATTTGGTCCACATAAAGTTTTCATCTTGTTCTCAGGAATGTTTATTAGCCTTTATAACAGTAAGTCAAGCAAAATAATGGATCACACCAGTCCTACAAGCTGGCTACCACACAGATGATTCACAACAACCTGTTTCCCAAGCCTAAATTGGACAGCTAATGGTTGTATGGGGCATTTAGTAAAACCAAATACAGTCTGATGTAAAAGCAAAGCGATGGATTTTTCATTTAATTCATTTTGTTCCAGCCCATATACCTATAAGTCCTACCTAGCTTGTTTCAGAGGCTTGAACGTAACAGTTCAACATTCGTCATAAAAAAGGAAACGTAAGAGGTCTCTGGTCATGTAGTTTAGGTGTACCCAGAAACTGGCAGCACATAAGAATGAAGCTTTCCTTTAGAGCTCCATCACACTGAGATGCAGCACAGAAAACATATCTCATTGTGCTTTGATAAACTGACTCTGTTAATTTCAGTGAACTTCTGAAGCCACTGTTCTCTCTAAAAGGCCACATTTCAAGTATTGTTTCAAAATTATGTGCAATGAAAGCAGAAATGTCTCGAAAAGGCTGGCATATGCAGAACTATGATGTTTTTTAAAATTATTTTTGGACGTATACGTAACATATTAGTAACTTGTATAGAATGCTTCAATAACTTATAGATAACTTATGCCAAAGAATGGTATAAGTATGTTGCCGGTGTTCACAACTTTTACCCAAAATGCATAGCATGTTGTAGCCTATAGACTGCGGCTTGACAATTCGCAGTGTCAACATCACTGTCATGCTGAAGAAAAATTCGAAGAATGCTGCCAAGAAGTCTCCTGGCCATGGACGGAAAGAGGAACCATCATCACCCACACCCTGTGATGGAGATGATGCAGGTTCCATACGGTAGCGGTAAGTTAGAAACTCGTTCAGTAAGCCCTGTGGTCGTCCAGAACACGTCAAATACGTCTACATACGTCAATATGCGTTGGAGATAAGTTCACTAGAAGTTACACATAGGTTCAAAACATGTTACTCATAGGTTAGAAATAAGTTTTCCACTTAAGAGTAACTTAAGCCCCTGTCACACCTTGACGGTTTAACAAGTGCATGCTGACGTAGGAAAAAAACTGCAAATTCGCCGGCAAACGTCAGTTAAGTTTTAGGGACGTTTTAAGAAGTTAAGAGCACGGTGAAGTATGCCGGTATACGTGATAGTACGGCAAGGTCGCTGGAAAATTTTGAGCATGCGCAAAATCTCCAGCGTTTGCCAGCGTATGGCTCATACGTCCCACATATGAGGACCATATGTTGCAGGTGCTTTATGCATATGGAGACTCACATTACTCACGTCAAAATACGTGGAGGTACCCAAAACATGTTAATAACCTATGAGTAACATGTTTTTAACATATCTGTTACATATATCAAACATCCTCCAACAGATATTGACGTTTGTTTTTGTTGTGTAAGTTTTTGACGTGATCCAGTTGAACTGAACATGTTTTTAACACACAGCTGCCATATCATTGCGTATGTGGTGCATTTAAGGGGAGTGGTATAAATGGGCCTCAAGTCGTTAATGCAGTACGCTAGCATATATTTATGTATACATAAATTTAACATCATTGTTCTGCATATGCCAGTGTTGGATGCGTCCGCATAAGCTTGTAAAATCATCATGGCGTGACAGAGCCCTTACAAGTAACGTGTGTGAACGTGTACCAATGCGGAACGTATGAGTCATGCGCTGGCATTTTGTGCATGTTCAAAATTTTCCAAGGACCTCGCTGTACTACGACTTATACCAGCACGCCTTAGCGTGCTCTTATCTTATACAAAATTTACCAATAAGTTATTCCATGTATGCCAATATATTTGTCAAATTTTTCATACATTGGCATACGCTGGTTAAATCGTGAAGGTGTGACAGGGGTACTAGGTTTTGTTGTGAAAAAGGAGTAAATAATCAGAGAGAAGTTTGGATACCTGAAGTCTGGTAAACTGTAAATGTGTGATTTCAATTCTTATTTTGAATCATTGACTTTCGCTCATGCAGTCTGTCTTTTGTAGCAGTAAATCCCACACTTCTACAGCCATCCTATTATTTTATGTCTCATGCAAAGCGCGGTAACATTTAGGCCTTAGTGGCAGCTAAAGAAAAGACACCAGACAACCTCCTTACCAAGTCTACTGTAGCTCTACCTCCGCTGCCACGTGAACTTGGAATGTAAGGACCCTCTATCTCTGAATGTCAGTGCCTGATTGTTTATCAGGTCATCCCCATACAGAACTAGCACACAAGATAAGATAAAAAAGAAAGATCTAAAGTACATCAATCAGTGCAATAAAGGATGATTCCAAGTAAATTTGCTTTGGTTATATTTAGTACAATCTAAGGAATTATGTCCTTTGCCTCAGAAGATTTCATGTGATGTGAAAACATTAAACCTCAGTCAAGGACCCTTTTGTTGTCCCAGAGTTGTCCTTATTTCCTTGTTTTCAGTTACTAATGTTTAGAGAGGTCACCCGTAAACATCCATGGGCAAAATAATGATCCCATGATCACGACTGTGAATACTGACTTTGAATTTCTTTAGGGAAAAATAATGGAATGTACTTCCATTTAGATGGCACTTTTCCAGTCTGACCTACAACTCAAAGTTCTACGGACTACAAATCCCATTTGAACCAAATATTCACTTCAAGTCCACAGACAATTTATGCATTCATGTCTTTGGACCGTGGGAGGAAGCTGGAGTACCCAGAGGAACCACACACAGAAAGGCCCCAGTCAGGGTTTGAACCAGGAACCTTATTAAAACAGGGCTAACCCCTGCACCACCATGCTGCCTGAGGAAAACCACGTTTTATACTTTAGTAAAAAGAATCTGATGACTGCAATGAAAATAAACTAACAGCCGTGGTGATGTCAGAGAGTTGTAAACATCACAAAAGTGAAATGTCTCATTAATTCTTCTTCCTGTGGGATTATTACTCTCACTTTACATGTTCAGAGATCATCTTGATAGCTGCTGCACGTCCTTTTTCATCTAGTAGTCTAAGGGCCTTTATATCTTTTAAAACCAGAAGAATTCCAGTCAGTATGATATCAACATAAAACCTCTGTGTGAGTCTGCTGTCCATCCTGGGATTGATGGCAGCTGAAGCAGCTGCTCGGACAAACTAACTGGACAGTTTTTTGTATTACATTTAAAATCAGTTTTCAGGTTTTAAAAAGCTCTTCCACCTCCTCCCCACTCTCACAACGTCATCTGCAAACTTCATAGTCCACAGAGACTCCTGCCTGACCTCATCTGTCAATCTGTCCATCACCATTGCAAACAAGAAGGGGCTCAGAGCTGATCCCTGATGTAATCCCACCCCCACCTTCAACCCCCCCGTCACTCCAACTGCACACCTCACCACTGTCTCACTGTCCTCATACATGTCCTGCCTCTCCTCGGGGTGGCCGTGGCTCAGGAGGTAGAGGGGGGTCATCTTCCAACAGGAAGGTTGGTAGTTTGATCTCTGGCTTCTCCAATCTGCATGCCAAAGTGTCATTGGGCAAGACACTGAACACTAAATTGCCCAGAACCAGATTTAATTCTTATCATTATTCCTAATGAGGGCCCTGTCACACCATGGCAATTTAACAAACTTATGCTGACGCATCCAAATTCCTCTAAAACGCTGGCATACGCAGAACAATGATGTTGAATAGGCGTATACATAATGTATTGCTAACATATATAGAACGTAATACCAATGAATGCTAGCATTCACAACTTGAAGCCCATTCATACCATTGCCCTTAAACGCAGCACGTACGCCACTATATGGTAGCTGTATGTTAGAAACATGTTCAGTACAACAGAGGCACGTCAAACACGTCTTCAAATGTCAATATCCGTTCAAGTTTGATATATATTACACATATGTTAAAAACACGTTACTCACAGGTTGTAAGTGTAAAATATACTATTAAAACAAAAATCTTTATAATATTCAGAAAAAAATGGGTCGAGTGTGCTGTGGAAAAACAGGCACATTTCACTCAGGTTTTATGACCTGAACCGCCTTTGATCACCTACTCTTACTTTTCCGTCATTACTTGAACTCTGTAAACTAGTATTTGTAGCATATTAAACAATTCTTTGACAAGGTGTCATTTAGTTCAGTAAATATAAATATGAATTACACAAGTCCCCATTAGACTCTAGCAGAATTTAATGTTATATTGAATTTTGAGGAGACATTTCTAGTCCAAGTATCAAGAGGCAGAGGAGGAATTTCCTAACATGACTATGGCCCCATCACACACGATTTTCAGTAAGATAATGCATATTTTAGTAAAAGAGATCTAAGTGTGTCCCCCAGCTAAAATCTAAAAACCACCTGAGGTGGTTTACAGTGCTGTCAAGAAAAGAGCAGCAAAAACGATGTGGAAAGAATGGCACAACATCTCTCTACAAATTTGTGGGAGACTAATTCATGTATCTAGTAGAACACAATCCTCACTCAGTTCAATTCAGTTTTATTTATATAGCACCAATTCACAAGAAGTGTCACCTCAAGCTGCTGCACACTGTAAGGTCAAGACCCTACAGTGTTAGAGAAAAACCCTCAACAATCAGACCATCCCCTATTAGTAAGCACTTGGCGACTGTGGGAAGGAAGAACTCCCCTTTAACAGGAAGAGGCTTAGGGTGGGGGCAGCCATCTGCCTCCACTAGTTGGGGGTGAGGGGAAAGAGATAGGGAAAGGAGAGCTCATAAAAAAAGCAAAGAAAAGGTCCACCCATATTTTCCACTCATCCAATTCAGGCTCGTGCAGCCCATCCCAGCTGTCACAGGGCGAAAGGTGGAGCACTCTCTGGACAGAACAACAGCCAACAGCAGGGCTAACACACAGAGAGACACACAACTACTCACACTCACTTTGGACTGTGGGATGAAGCCAGAGAGAGTCCACCTGTGCAAACACGTCAGAGTCCCCAGCCAGCTGGTGGCTTCCAATCCAGGACCTTCTTGTTGTAAGGTGACAGTACTAACTACCAAACCACCTGCAGTTTTTAATGTAGTCTGTGATGCATGAAATAAACACCATACACTTCAACTTAAAAATCATAATCTTTTATTATAAGAGGATACAGTGCTACATACAAATCCATACTGGAGAATGCTGTGTTCACTGGTATGAGAAGACCTCATTACTTTCACTCATCTCACTGTAACACTACACTTTCTATTCACCCTATGGCTGTTACATGCCAACTCATGGGTCTATGGAAATCATAATCACATAATTCATTGTATGTAAAAAGGTGCTTTTGTAAACTCTCTCAGATGACATAAATGCTAGATGCAGATATTAGCTCGTCAGTCTGTTCGATGGAGAGAGATCAATAATCCCACAGTCTCGTAAAACATGATTACTGTGAATTGAGACACTTCACTAATATTCCTCCTTTACGGATCAAATGCTATGAAAAGTTACAACTGTCCATTTCTCGTCCCTGGGAATTCAACATTACATTGCAGAACTGTGCAGTATTGATCATTCATCATGGGGTCATTTGGTAATTTTACCTCCATCAGACCGCAGATCAGAACTTCTAAGAAGAAAACAGTGACAAGTGTGAAATTCAGTTTCGGTGAAGAAAATGTTTTCATCAACACGGCTTCAAACCATTTCCAGAAAATAAAGTTGAGTGTAAGAATCGGACCAGAATGTGAAAAAATAAAGCCGCGGGCGCACACCTGATTCTGACATTTAACACGCCAGCGTGGGTGAGCTCAGGCTGAGCACAGTACGGAAAGCCGCGTCACGAGGAATGTAACGAGGAGAGGAGAGGAGTCTGGACCCACCAGCTCTGGACAGAATTCAACACCATCAACAAAACCCGCTAAATAGAAATCACATGAACAATCTGCTTGGCATTTTACAATTACAGCTTTACGTTAAAATCAAGCGCACATTTCTCTTCCCAAAGACACAAATCTCATGTAGTTTTGGTCTTTCAAGTCTTACAGACACCTGACCGGGTGTCTAAAGTCGGATATGTAAATAAAAGTGTTTGTCTACAATTCCAGTTTAGTGACCGCTGTTAAACTATTCTGCCTTCTTTTTCTTTTGAGGTGATCTGTTCCAGTAGTAAAGAACCTGCAGGGCAATGATGCCATTACAGGTGGAGGATATGACGTAGGTGAGGGCCATCAGTGTGTCTCCAGTTTCCTGAAAAAAATAAAAAGACAGTTTAAGTCTAAATCTTATGCTTCTTTGGAGAATGTGAGCAAAGTTGTATAAAATACTGGTTAATTAATGACTGGAATAAATATGACAAACATCTGTTGTATTGATTGTTACCCCCCACAATCTTCTTACCTGTAGTGATGTAAAGATGCGAGCGAGGGACCCGGCAAACAGCAGGAAGACAGAGACCGCGGACAGCTGGCCGGTGTGGCCATTACGGTAGTTAGCGGATGCCTGGATCAGCTGTGAAAACCAAACATAATATTGAGCTAGTGTAGTGGTTTACACATTCGCCTTACAAGCGAAAGGTCCCTGGTTCGATTCCAGGCGGGGACACAAGTCCCTCTCAGCATAGAGGGTTGTGTCAGGAAGGGCATCTGGTGTAAAACATCTGCCAAATTAACTTCTTCTTCTTTCAGCTGCTCCCGTTAGGGGTCGCCATATGCCTCTTCCCTCACACCAACCCTCTGCATGTCCTCCTTCACTACATCCATCAATCTTCTCTGTGGTCTTTGTCTTCTTCAGCTCCACCTCCTGTCTTTTTGTCAGTGCCACCGTCTCCAAACCATACATCATAGCAGGTCTCACTACCGTCTTGTAAACCTTCCCTTTCACTTATTAATGATCACTTTTGGCAAGTAA
>VUQH01037985.1:16152-47276 GCA_015106775.1 Etroplus canarensis | reverse complement strand
TAGGAATACTAATATTGGCAGCTGGTGAACAATTGTATCCATCATTTAGGTTCAAGGTTATAATAGTTAACTTAAACTAAACTAAAATGACATTGTGGGATTAGGAAACTAACTAAAATAAAAATACAGGAAATGTCCTTAGTTCAGGTCTTTGTCAGTTGGATTAAATTTGGTCAGTCAGTCTGTCTGATGAGGCTTTGGTCCATCTGTTTATTGAGACTCAGGATGTCTACATGATTGTGACTCATTTGCTTTCACAAAGTGTTTTGTTTGTATTATAATTTCTCATCTCAACATCTTACATCTTCCCCTGACAAATACCATCCATATTAAAATAATTAAGAAAAACTAAAACTAACACTGAAACTAATAAAAACTAAACTAAAACTAACTAAAACAAGCAAACTCACTCTGGAAACTAACTGAAACTAAACTGAATTCAAAACAAAAACTCAAAACGAAATAAAAATAAAAACTAATTAGAAAATACAAAACTGTAATAAATCTGTTCAGGTTTTTATCAAAAATATAAAGCGGTATATTTTTCATCTATCTTCATTCAAATATGTATGGTTTACTAAAATCACCATACAGAGTAGAAAAAAAATCCATTTTGTCTCAGTGTCAATTAATAGTTTACCATTTGCTTAGTGTTATAATGTGCCAGTGAGTGTTCCTCTCTTTTTATAGAAAGGTAACGTAACTGAAGCTTATAGGAAGCTAGCAAAGGAATATCACGGTAAGGGATGTGTGTTACAAATACATTAAAACTAATTATTCACCTCCTATCTAACAACATGTTAGAGGAAGGTGTATGCAAATATGAACAGTCCTACAGCTGTGTATCTCAAAACATCACCATTGTGCTGCATTTGCAAAACTGCATCTAAATACCCCTTAAAACCCCACCCAAATGTTCGGTTTCACTATGAAAAGCATCAAAGAGAATGAAGAACTGCCCTAATAGCTCTGTGGTAGATGACTTGATGAAATCACAACGAGACACAAATCTAAAGTTAAATCTCACTAAAACCACTGATTTAGGCTCCAGTAACATGTTACGCGATAATAACGGAAACTGTACAAGTAAGAGTTGTAAGCTGTAGCCCTCAGCTTGTTTCAATGAAGCAGCTGCAATAAAAAGAGTTGGTTACAACAAAAATAAGACAATAACAGCAGGTAAAATTTCACCTACTGAGTGAATCAGTGGTGTCCCGTCCTGAGCCATGTGCAGTGGCCTGACCATCTGCTGTTGGCCCGCTGTCTGAGTCTGATGCCTGTCTATCAGACTGCAGCACCTGCAACAAAATGAGGAAACCACTTTTACTTGTGTCTTCTTATTACATGTGAAGAGAGGAGACAAGAAACAGAGACATAAACTAATAGATTTGTCAATCCAGTTTTGAGGAAATACTTAAAACTGTGCATAATCATGTAAAAAAATAAATTAATTATCCTCAGGGTGTATGACTGCATTTTTCAAAGCTTTTCTGCCAACACTGGGTGTAACTGCCATGTCAGCATGCATTCAGTTTGTTCAGGACACAAAGCTTTTTGAAACCAAGGGAACTCAGCTACCGCAATAATGTCATCTCACTCACTGCTTGTAAACTAGAAGCCAAAGGAATAGTTGTGTCATGCGTGGGCTGAAAGAGGTGATGTCAGCAACACTGAAAAGTTGAAACTGGGGTATAGATTCAGTATGGTGCAAATTACATTGGAAAGATTAGGACATAGTGAGAGGACTCAGTTAGACTGGCATAGGCAGTCTTCATTAAGAAAGAAGAATTAGGAAATTTCTGACTGTCTTACAGTCAGTTTTCACCAGAAAGACAATGCTGTGGATACACAGGCTGACATTCAAGGACATCTGCAGATAACTACACTTACCTTATCAAGCTCCAGCTTCCTCTGTATAATTGGAGAAGTGGATCCTTCCAGTCCTTCAGTGTTGCTACACTGGCTGCCAACATCACGGACCACCTGGAAACAGAAAAAGAAAGCATTCACTTCCAGACACAGCCTCATGTTGAGCTGTCTGTCTCAGCACCAGCTTTCCAATTAGGTGAATAAAAGTACCTTGAGCCATCGCTGAGCCTGTTCTTTACTCTGAACTGCCAGGACCAGAGCTTCACCTCCAGGCAACGAAAAGCGTAACTCATGTCGCTTTTTTCGGCCTTCCTTGGGGACGTAGATGACGTTGCAAAGATTCAGCGGGAGTTCAGTATGGGGAGAGCTCTCTTTGATGCTTTTAAAGCACTATAAAAGAGAGAAAGGTGAGGCTGAGTGTCATGGTCTTGGGTTTTCTGGTTTTCTGTATAGTGTTTTGGGCATTATTCTCATTTGGAATGGACTATTTATATTTCGTCAGCTGGGAGTCAGACCCTCTTTGTTTGTATTATGGATTCTGATTTCTGGTGTCTTTGTAAAAGGGCCTTAGTTTTTGCTATTTTGATATTAGGGTCATAACTATTATTTCCACCCTCCTCATGTCTCCTTGTCTCTAGTCTCTGTGTATTTGTTTATTATGCTTTTCCTGTATTTACTGTTGAGTTTCTGCTTTTACTGTATGTTGGTCCTAGATTCCTCTTGTGTTTTAATTAGTTCCCTCCAAGTCTCCTCTGCCACAGTTCTTGTCCTTGCCTATGTTTTGTTCCCTCTGTATCTTTTCCATGTTCCTGCTGTCTGTCAAGTTTAGTCTTGTGTCCGTTTTCTGTTGTGTTCTTGCTTCCTGTTTTACTCTGGCAACTAGTCAGGGCTTGTGCATTATGTTTAGTTTTACTTCCTGCCCTTGATTGTAACCACCTGTGCTCCTCTCCCTCCTGTTTCTTTCTTGCTCGTTAAGTCTGTGTGTCTTTATACCCCTGCCTCCCTCTGCTCTTAGTCATGTCGTCAGTGTTGCTTCCCTGCTCTTTGTGGTTTTCCTATCTGGACTGTAAGCCTATAGACTTCATTTTTGTGAAAGCCTTCTTTGAATTTACTTATTTGGCTTCCTGGAGTCCTGAATATTGCATCCTCTCCTCACTCTATGCCAAACTGTGACACTGCGATATAGAAAAGTAAAGTGCATCCTAAAGTCCCACTAAGCAAAGTACCCCAGCGATTTCCACCAATAAACTGGAAAACATCTGAGCGTAAACTGTGGCTGAGAAATAGGTGTGTTCAAAGCTTTGATTCACCATTGCCTTGATTAACTGCAGAAAAAACTATAATTTTGTTTAAATGCTTAAATAAATATTAATAAACAGCTGCATCAATTTACCTGCAGTTTATTGTCTCGGACAACAACAAGCTGCTTAACCCACTGGCCAAAGCGTTTCTTTCGCAGTAGGAAGGCACAGATGCGGCAGTCTCTAACTGGTCCATCTGGGCTCTCCTCAGCTGTCCATCTCTGAGGTGGGTCCCTCCCCTTTGCCTCTTCTTCCTCTTCTTCATAAGACTCATAGGAGCTGCTCAGAGCATCTGAGTCATTATCTGCGGACCAAAAAAATGATTAATTTACAAAGCATCCACAAACAAATTCTGGTTCACAAACTAAAAATGCTAGTGTTAGTCATAAATCAGTATGAATAAGTGCAAGAAACTCACAGGAGCTTTTAGGAGGTCCATTAATCCTGGTGGTAGGATAGTTATTGTCAGCATCTTCGTAGTAGGCATCCTCCACAGAGTTCCTGGAAGCTGCAAGGGAGGAGATTTGAGAGAAAGCAGAACCCAAGGGTAATGACTTAGAGTGATTTATAAATATACAAATTTGAGAGCGTGCATTTGTGTGTACCTGTCATACTGGTGGTAAAGTATTGAGGGGTAGATCCAGGATCTAAAGGAACAGCTTCTTCATAGTAGTCATCAGGAAGTGGGGTAGTTGGCAGAGGAGGGGGCGTGTCAGTCGGGGTCTGAAAAACCAAGTTGGAGGTTGAACCACAAGTGTGGGTACAAGAAATTTTGATGGACTAGTGGGTAGTTTTTGTGAGTGACTTACAGATTTATTGGGATGAGTCTTTTCCTCTTCATCTTGTTGCTCTTTCTGCTCCACTGGTGAGGCACTGAGCATATTTAAATCACAGCCTGCTTGAACAACAGATGATTAATTAGGATTAATGTTATCATTTTACAGAAATTGTGGTATAATGACTGTAAATATAAAATAATGATGGACTTTTAAATTGAATTGAATTCAAGGTGTTTTGAGGGTCTACTAACCAAAATCCTCAAACAGAGACTCTACAAAGCTTGTGCCATTGCCATAGAGACAGCTGTTCATGTAGACATCAGATCCGTTGACTGTGGAAAAGACAAATTATGGATTAAAAATAGGATCAGAGTCAGGGTTAACATTTTAGCCCATAGCTTTTAGGTCAGGATTACCAGAGGGGTACAGAGACTGAATGAATACATAACGAGTTGCACAAAGTGCAATACTGAGTTATCTGCAATTTTAAAAAAAATCTATGAAGACCAATACAGATGACAAGGGAGTGCAGACTTGAGAATGTAAATCTTGGTGCAGGAAAAGCAAAGATAACTGAAGTCATGAAATGTGTGTGAAAGTTCACAGTCTCAAAGAAAGTTTCGAGAGTGCCAAATTTAAAAAAATAAGTAAATAAAAAATTTAATTAAATAAAAAATAAAAACATATAAAATAATGGACAACTATTTAAAAACCATTCGAATGACTGTGGACATGACAGCCAGGGTCCAGTCTAACATTTGTGTTCTGAGACCATCAGGATGTTTTGCTGTTCTCATTATCCTCTTTGCATTTCATTATCCTCTTACATGAATCCTTTTATCCTCCCTGACATCCTGTATTCTTCCAGATAAAAAAGGATTTGTCTGTAAAGACCTCAGTAAGATTTCATGTCACAGAGGCTGCATTTTGTAGCACAACAACTGCTGCACGCTATCTCAGTTGAGCAGTTTCAGTCTGGTTGGCTGACATTAAGGTCATCCTGCTGCAAACAGTCAAAGAAGAAAGAAATACCGTAGTACTGATAATGTGACATTGTAGCACTTCTAAATTTCTTTGGCTTAACTGCTTGAATCGTGCTCATTTAAATTAATCTTGAATAAATGAAAGATACAGTCTAATTCAATATTCAGTTAGTACATCATATCTAAACAAGAAGCATTTGGAGAGTGCAAACCATTACCAAGGCCAGGTTTATCTTACACCACAAGGGTAAAAAATCCTTTTCTAAAAATCCCTGGATCCAGATCACCTCCAAAATGTAATGGTTTGTTACTTGTTCCACACCCCACACCTCAAAAAAAATTAATGAAAAATTCATTAATAATTTTTGGAGTTATATCACACAAAGACAAACAGACAAACAAATTGATGCCAGTGAAAACGTAACCTCTTTACTGGAGGCAATTAAGTGCTGCTTGGAGCTATTTTTTATCCCAGGACATCAAATATTGATGTTTTATTTGCTGGCAAGTTCAAAGATACATAAGGTGTCCCTTGGCATTGGTGAGACAGTTATGACAATCAAACTAGAAACACTCAGAGAGTGCAGACCTCTACCAAAGTCAGAGTTTCCCTGTGATACTTTTACACCTAAAAACAAATAATTTTACCCCCATAATGTGATTCCTTCACCACAAAAACCCTACATCTTGCACTTGGAATCACACTGCTAGTTTGAAAGTTATTCGAGAAAAACAGATTTGTGTTATTTCTGTTGTAGTGATTTTCTTCTGGATCTACCTCCACAACCAATGGAGATATGCAAAATGTGTTGGCACTACTGAACTCAGCAGAGTTTTGGCTACAATTTGATGTCAGTTTCAAGTCCGTAGTATTATTTCCTAGCTCACAGTAATTCATTTTTCATGAAACGTATACATTTCAAAATTCTGAATCAGGGGATCTGGAATGCTACACGGATCCTGAACAAACTAGCAGTAGTAGAACGCTATGATTTTTATGCAGACATTATACCAATTATTTATGGAGCTGCACCAAATTAATGGAGAATGTCACAAACTTGGTTCCAGAACGTGTGGTTTGTTACTTGTACCACATTCTCAGTTCTCAAAAGAATGTCATTAAAATCCACTGATAACTTTTTGCGTTATACTGCACACAGAAAAACAGACAGAAAAAGAAAAAACAACACCACTGGTGAAAAAAATTTTGCTGTTTGAAATGTATTGAACCTATGCTACAAAAGAATGCAGAAATGAAATTATGCATCATAAAAACATGTTATTTCTATTTGTACCTCAAAAGACTAATATGGTAACATATAGTATGACATTCTGTACCTGACAGCTGCAGTGAGTCCAGGATGTTGCGTATGGAGGCCATTTTGTCAGCAGTGGCAGGACTGACCGTCTCATGGTCGAGCATCTTCAGCAGAGAGCCTAGTTCATTCACAAGTCGTTCCATCACTACTGAAAACCATAAAAGGAAACATCATCACATCATATGGGTGTGCAGACCAATATAAATACTCTTTTGATGTATGTTATAATGAAAAATCCTGTACTGCGCTTGACATGGTTAAACAGTTCATGCTGTTACAGCAAACGCATCAAATATCAATTCATGGCATACATGGAAGGCCATACAAGCAAATATGACTAAAATTGTCAGTTCACATGGGGCACAGAGTCAGTTTGGAACTCAGCTGTCAGCTGCTGCAACAGCTGACAGGGAAAATATATTTAACATCCCTTCATATCAGCCTTTTGGAACACTGATTTTTCTGTGTGTCTGCAGCCACCACATTTAACCATAAGTTAAATCCAACATTCAGCGTGGATATTCTTTGTTTTTTTTGAAAATTAACTGTTTTCACTCCTGCATCCTGTGTGAGCCGGTATGTGTGTCCATGTGTGTGTTTTGTTGACCTTGATATTGTTCCAAATGCCCTGACACACTCTCACACATCCTGCCTGCTCAGAGCCGACAAAGAGGAGGAGGGGGCAAGAGATTCAGAGAGAAAAGAAGGTGAAGAGGAGAGGGGAGGAAGCTTCCTTCCCTAAAGGAAATGGAGCCAAAGTAAAGAAAATTTATAGTTTCACTACAGAGAGGATCAGGGATGGTTACAAAACTGCTTGAAGCTCTGAGTTAGGTCATTTACTTGTTTATTCCTTTGTATAACAAGTGTGAAAGGCAAATCTTAGGATTAGTTTGAACCCAAAGCAAACAGCTTTTCTCTTGATATTGACTTTTAATTAAATATTGAATTTTATCACAGACATTAGGCCTGCTTCTAGAAGGGCTTTGATACTTTCCACAGTTATTTAATGAAGTATAATTCATAACCTTGAACAGGTCGAGTGTCTGACTCTGAGTTTAAAAGCAGCCAACTCTAAAATAGTTTCATGTCACTTTGAGTTCCAGTGGGAAGTTTTATGGCTCTTAATAGCCTGTGCTCCTTATGTGGCTTTTTCTACTCTGGCAAGATCACATTTTGTGGGAAATTTCAAATTTTTTAAATTTTTGGCATTGAAATGGCCAGATTTACGATCTCATTTTACCCCTAACACAAAACAAGAACTTTAGAGACATGACTGAGGAATGCTGGAAAAATCACAAAAAAAAATTAGTAGTGAGCAATTTCAAAAATAGACCTTTTCACGTGTCCCTTTTTAAAGTCTGAAAAAAGCAATATAATATTTGACTGCTTTATTTCATGTTTGTTCACAGTGACTAGTCAGATGTTATATCTAATTTAAAAAGACACAAAAGCTTTGGCACGTTTGAAAATAGGAAATAAGTACACCTAAAATTTGCAGTTCTCAAAAAAGAATTCGAACAAGCGTTAAGTTAAAATAAGATCAAAACACCCGCTTTCGTTCACACAAAGTGAAGGCAGAGAGAGTGAGAAAAAAACCCTCACTCTCCCACAAGCCTCTTCCGCCCCCCTCAGTCGGACAATACTCTATTGTCTCCACAAGGGCCAAAATTAGATGACCACAATGCTCCCCAAGACCAGAGCAAACAATTGCATTGTTGGAGTCAGAGACTCCAACAGAAAACAAAACAGGAACTAACACACTGTGTAAGAGGGGCGTGGTGCAACGCAGCTGCATGGTCTCAATCCATGGGCATTCAGGGTTGTATCTCCAGCAGCTGTGTGTGTGAGTGTACGTGTGAGTGCAGCTGTGGTTTCCTGTCTTAGTTGTCGACAGGAGCTTCTCTCCACTCCTTCCTGATCTTGAATCTCCATTCCACTGTGAGCCTCACCTCTCCTCCTTCTTCCCACTTTCCCATTTTCTGTCCTGCTGTTTCTGCAAACTCTCCTATCTCTAGTCTTGCTTCAGCTTTTTTTCCCCACCATCCTCAGCTTTTTCTTAATCAGCTGAATAGAAAACTTTTTTTACTGATAGCTACTCCTATTATGGATCTATACTCTACTATACTTGTGGCGATTCTAACTAAAACCAAACAACAAACATCTGAAGTAATCAGTCATAATGTAAGCGCATCTAGAAGTGTGCAGATGGAGTTTCAGACTAGGGCTTTGGTTTATTTTCTGCTTTTCAAAGTCTAACTTTACACACTCAAGGACATCAGTGTATATGCTATCTGTGTGTGTCTCTCTCTATATCTTTTTTTCTCTCTCCTTCTTTCACTCTCTCTCTCAAGGGATCCAAGGGTTCAGAGGCTGAGAATCAGCTGTTCTGCAGGATTGCGGTCTGTCTCACCCACAGAGGGATCTTTGTAACCCCCCCACCACACACACACACACACAACCACACACATACGGGCACACATTTCATCTTCAAATCCTTTTTTTTTCCAGCAATGAGCACAATCATTCACTTAACTAAGACGAGCTACAAGCACTCATTGTTAATATGTGTCTCACTTCCTTGTCTAAGTAAACATACAGTCACAAGAGCACTAAGAAGAATGTGTTTGTTTGTGTGTTTTTATGTAAGTTTTTGTGTGTTTCTGCAGACAGACTTCCTGACGAAGGACAGTCATGAGATTTGGGCCATGCGACTCTCATTTGAACTGATTTAGTGTGTTCGGTTGGAACTCAGAACAAAATAAATGCTGCTTACTGCTGCTGTTTATCTCACCACATAATGCTCATGGGCAGCAGGTTGAAAGCGGAAAGATACTTTTGTTCTCCTAAATTTAGGCTTTCATTCCCTTCCATAACATGTCTAACACATCAATCAACATAAACCCAAGGCTAACCTTCAGCACTTGCCTCTCCCATTCAAAATACCACTCCAAGTTATAATTTTCTCAACACTTCATGACTCAGAAGTACAGCATATGAACACACTGAAATTAATTGCTTCTTGTTTCCATTGATTATGTTGGTTAATTGACATCAATTGACAATTGACATTATCCGTTACTGAGGCATTTGAAGATATGAAGCTGTCCTCTTCCTGCCTCCCCCATACTCCTTGTGGCTGAGGTCCCTCCAGATTGCATTTTCTCCCTGCCACTCCTTTCTTTCCCTTCCTCTGAGATCCTTTCCTTTTAACTCCTTTCCCTCGCCTGTCTCGCTCTGTCCCTTCTCCAGACATCCATCCTCTTCAGCTAGAGGTCAGAGTTCAAGGCTTGGCAGCCCCAGCAGCTCCCCCTAAGACAAAAGTCTACTTCAGAGACACAGCATCCAGTAATTCATATTTTCATGATAACAAAAGATGGTGTCACTGCTTGCCTGGGGTTAGCATTCAGTCAGACTCTTTAAAAAGTTCACAACAAAGATAGAAAGATATTTAAAAAGAAACAGCTGGGGGAAAACAGTGGAGGAGTTCTTTTCACATTCTTTCAGTATCTTATCACTTTCTGCATATAGTAAATGGTGTGGAAACACCGGAAGCAGAGGGGCACAAATCAGTTAAAAGCTCAACAATTCTGTAAATACTGAAATTCCTTATTTGCCCAGAGCTAAATGAAAATGCTTTGTAAAGAGGAAGCTGCAGCCAGAACACATTTAGCCAAGCTTACTGTAGTATGAAGACATCAAATGTGAAATTAATAGCAAAATAGCAAAAGGTTAAGCAAGTTAATGAAAAAATAGTGGAATATGTTGATTTTCTTTTAATTAAATGATCATCTTACTAATCTCATCATTTACTTGCTATTTAAAATAATGGAAGAAGCCAAACTACACTTTGTTGTTGTAAGCTGTCAACACTCTCTTTCACACATGCAAGTGTGCACACACACTCAAAGGTTACATTTGTTTTTTGTGATTGCTATTACAGGGAGTGACATGGTGAGGATGAGGACAAAAATGATCCTGTGTTTTACCACTTTGATAGGGAGGACTGCTATCATCACCACATCAGCTTAGCTTCCACCTACATCAGATCAACATGGGCGATATGTACAGCCCTGCTGCTTTGTTGTGTTTCTTTTACAGAAAATGTAACCACAGTGGGTTTGCAGCACAGCTAATTCTCACTTTGAACTTTGCAGACAGACTTTAGTTTATGGAGGTTGGATTGCTGTGTGAAACATAACTCAGTGTTAAATCAAGAGGGAGGTCTGCACTTTCTCTGAAAAGAAAAGGGAAAGAGGTGGTAGAGGGTTGGAATAAATTGTAGAGGAAAAGGAAATGTAAGGGAATCATAGCAGCAATCAAGGCTTGTGACACTTAATAAACTAAAAGGAATAGCATACACACATATATTTTCACATACTGGTTGAAAATTAAAAATCAGAATCATGAAAAAAACTTTGCCCCTGTTTCATCTTTGCTTTATCAAGTTCATTGGCAGCAGCTACAAATTTTTCCCAGTTGTTACAGCACTTGCAATATTTTGCCAGATCTCCAATATCAATTATTCACACATTAACTGAGAGAATGTTTTTTTTTCTACAGCGCACAGCTGCTTAAACAGTTTGGCTATGGATATGCAGCTTGTGACTGAGTGCTTTTTTGCCAACAAATTTTGACATGTTACTGAAGGAAAAGCAGAGGTGCAAATAAAACAACTAGAAGGGCACTCATACAGTACAGACACGTAGCCAAAACAATATTTTCCAATTCTTAAAGAAGGTGATCCTGATCCACAACCAGAATGCATGGTTTCTTCCCTTTATCCATGGTGCAAGTATTCACTAAGTTTCATTTATTTCACAGACTTACAGGGTACAAATAAAAGGAAAAAATCTACTGCCTGGACCCCTACAGAGAGCGGTTATATTCCTTAATCTCAGCCCTACTGAACACCTGTCAGTGATTTTGGATTGACTAGCTATTTATCCAGGGGTGTTTCAGGGATTTTTTTAATGGGGTGGCTCAGGGGGTACCAAGAACCAGGAAGGGGTGGCCCACAAGAAATCAGAATATTTAATTAGAAATAAAATCAGTATTGAAACTCTGGTATGATTTTCAGGCTCATATGCCTTCCTGTGTCTCATTTATTACATGATGTGGTGCTGCACAAGAGTTTAAACACATGTTTAATGTTGTGAAAAGTGGCAAAAAGAATTTAGACTTTTTAGTTAAGTAAAACTAATCATTCTTCTGATATACCTTAATAGTACACATTATAAAATCAAAATATATTATCAAGGACCTAAAGTAAACCTAATAAAGCTCTAGAAAGGGATCATATACATTATATCATTGGATTATAATTATTAAATCATTGATTTGTATATCACTTTAATGTTGCAGCTGTTAATGATTTTGTTTATGATGAATGGTGAGTTACTTGATCTTTAATAATTCAACAAATCTGCAAAATAATAAGTAACTACAGTTTTAAAATAAAGTATTATAAACAATATAAATAAAGTATAGTATGGAGGACAAAGTACATTATTTGCATCCAAAATCTAGAGCAAAAGCAGAAAGTAGTATAACATAGAAATAATTAAATAAAGTACAAGTACTTCAAGACTGTGGTGTCCCTTGTAGCGTAGTGGTTTGTGCATTTGCCTTACAAGTAAAAGGTCCCTGGTTCATTCCCAGGTGGGGACACAAGCCCCTCTCACCATGGAGGGTTGCATCAGGAAGGGCAACCAGTGTAAAACATCTGCCAAATTACCAATGTGGATTAATTTGCTGTGGAGAATACAAATGAGCAGCTGAAAGTAAAAGTACTTCAGTAAAGGTCTTGAGTAAATGTGCTAAATCAGATTCCTACAGGATTTATCTTTGCTCCCATTCAGTGGTGTTGGTCATTTCCATCACCAGTGCCACTGGTGACCAGAAGATGAGAGTATCTTTCAACTGAAGGAGTGTCTTTTGGAAGTGAGCTCTTCTTTAGAAATCCACAGATTTTTAAAATCAATCTCAAAGCACACTGAAGTTCTTCTGGTGACATAAGGTAACACAACAACTTATAAAACACAATTTTTTTCTTCTATTTGTCACTTGTCAGTAAGGAAAAAGAAATGGCTGAGTCCCATTTAGCACAGCAGGATCCTAAATTTTTTAAAAATAGTTATTATGATTATGACTCTAAGTCAAAATAGCTGAGCTATGGAAGGGATGCCTAAGCTATGTGTCACAAGATAAGATAAGATAAGATAAGATAAGATAAGATAAGTAACTCTCCCAAATTCCAAGATAAGATGCTTAGGATTTAATTCCGCAGCCACAGTGAGCTGTGCCCATTAAAGTAAACCGCCTATTAAACCAGTTATCTCTCTGATAGGGTGCTTTGAGGGGGCATACATGAATAATTTCCCCCCTTATTTTTCAAATGAAGCCACTTCTTCAACACCTGGTGTCACATAATGCAGCTTCCTGTCTGCAGCACTGTGGCCTGAAGGCTTTCAAACAGAGCGGCCATTCAGCTGATGCTGCTTCCCACCAGCGGCGCAGCTTCCAACACGGCACTTTTCTGTTGGTATCAGATTGCATCACTCTACCTGAGGATACCTCCTCCATCCACTCACGCAGCTCACCACCCGGCGCGTGGCTGCATGACGTCACTCTCGCGCTTACACCAGCGGTCATCCAGCTGCGAGGCGCGAGGCGCTGAGGGAAACTTAAATCAGATGGTGCCTATGTTCACATTGGTTTAACTGTTTGTTTTTTTTTAAAGCACACTGCTGGCTTTTCTTTCTGTTTGGGTTCGTGGGGTTTTTGTGTGTGACTTCGCTTCCATACATAGGTGTCCACGCAACGTATGGAGGCTTTATCTTAAAGTTACCACACAATTACTGCGCGACACACGGATATTTACCATAAAGAGACTTGACTTACCGCTCTGGCGTTTGGAGTCCATGTCTTCTGGTGCTTTAAAATATGTGCTTGCTTCCAGCAATAATCCCTCAGTGTTTTTAATTTAAAAGTTACACTTACATGAGACGTGGTTTATCCACAAACAGCAGACCTCTGTACGGCCAAGTGAGTCAGAGTGGCCGCTACACTTTTTGACTAGGAGCTGCCTGTTAGTCATCCAGTGAGGCGCTGGGTCCTAGTGCTAGTAGAGTTATATCCACCATGACACTTTGGCATTTCTAGGATTTTACATGGGCGGAGGGAGGGGGTGTCCCTGTGGTGCTGTGGCCCCCGCATTCGACCTACAAGCAAAAGGTCTCTGGGCTCGATTCCAGGTGGGGACACCAGCCCACCCCCGCCAAGAAAGGCATCCGGTGCAAACCCCCCCACCGAATCACCAATGTGGATTAATCTGCTGTAGCGACCCCCTGGGGAGAACACAAGGGAGCAGCCAAAGGCAAGCCCCCAAATCACATGTATTTAATCTGAAACAAAATCAGTATACTGTTATATACTGTTATAGATTTATTACATGAAGTGATTCTGCAGGAAAGTTTAAACCAGGGATCTCAAACCTGTGGCTCCGGAGCCACATGCAGCTTTTTTGCCCACCTCCAGTAGCTCCCTGTGACTCTGACAAAAAGTACATGACTTGGGCGGCTGTGGCTCAGGAGGTAGAGTGGGTTGTCTCTCAACACAAAGGTTGGCAGTTTGATCCTTGACTTCTCCAGGGAATTCCACATGTTGAAGTGTCCTTGGGCAAGATACCGACCCCCAAATTGCTCCAGATGCATCCATCGGAGTGTAAATGTGTGTGTGATAGGTAAAAATGCACTTAAGGCGTAGAATAAAGCACTGTGTGAATGGGTGAATGAGGCTTGTAGTAAAAAAAAAAAAAAGCCATTTGAGTGCTCCGTTAGAGTATATAAGCACCAGTTCATTTACCATTTTAAAAAAATGTACCTTCAGGAATACCTAAATAAAGTACAAGTACCTAAATACTGTACTACAGTACATCCAACTTGTACTTCAGTAAATGCAGTTACATTGTTATTGGTACTAGCCATGCTGTCTTTAGTGGTGTTGGGTATTGTAATTGAATTGAATTGAATTGAATTGAACTGAACTGAATTGAATCGATGTTTTTTTCTGTTTTTGATTAAGCGTACTCTGGTTCAGTGGCATTCGTGGGTGTGGCACCAGGAGCATTACTTTTATTTCTGGGGGGTTCCGCTGCCACCCCATGCCCCTCCTCTAGACATGTCCCTGTATGCAGCTTAGTAATAACATGCTAATGCTGGAGTAATGGCTTAGTAATAAAATGATGTTAACGTAATAACCATGTAATTCTCAAAGTAACAGCCAGACAATAGTTTTGTATTAACAAGTACATGGGTAATATTAGATTGAAATTTATAGAACAGGGTATTTATAGACCAGAATTCACACGGTTGAGGCCACAATTAGATGTTGCCTTAGTTTAAAAGACCATAAGCCAGAATTACTGGGGACAGCTGGTTTATGGTTTATACATTGGGATTATTTTTAGGTTAAGAGGGTCTTTACACCTGCCAAGAGATTACACTCATTTCATTTGCTAAATTAATTTATCAAATTCCTATACAGTTACATGTAAAAGAAAGTATATGCTCTTTCATTTTTATGGTTTTACATATCAGGACATAAAAAATCATCTGGTCCTCACCAAATTCTAAGATTAATCTCAGGTGTAAAACAACACACAACAGATCCACCACAGCATTATTCATTTAATGAAAATGAAGCAAAAACTACAAACTGAGATTTGTGAAAAACTAAGTCCACCCTATGATTCAGTAACTTATAGAATTACATTCAGTTGTGATAACTTTAAGTAATCATTTTCTGTATGACTTTATTGGTCTCTCATCTTCATTGTGAAAAAATTTTGGCCCACTCTTCTTTACAATATCACTTCAGTTCATTGAGCTTTCTGGGTATTTATTTATTTTATATACAGTGCTCTCAAGGTCTTGCCACAAAATCAGAATGAGATCTTGATTTGGACTGGGCCATTGCAACACCTTGATTCGTTTCTTCAGCCATTCTGTTGTCAATTTGCTGCTGTGCTTGGGATCATTTTCCTGTTGCATGACCCAATTTAGGTCATGCTTTAGCTTTTGGACAAGATGGCTTCACATTTAGAATGCCTTGGAGGAGTTCACAGTTGACTCATAGACCGCAAGGTTCGCAGATTTTGCGGCTGCTTAAATCATAACCCCTCTACCACAGTGCTGGACAGTTGGTATGTTGTGTTTGGTTTTTGCCAAAAGCAGCATTGCATATTATGGTCAAAATCTCAACTTTGGTCAGTCCAAAGTATATTGTTTTAGAAGTCTTGTGGTTTGTTCAGATGCAACCTTGTAAACCTGAGCTGTGCTGTCATGTTCTTTTTAGAGAGAAGAAGCTTATCTCCTGGCAACCCTGCCAAACAAGCCATATTTGTTCAGTCATTTTCTAATTGTATTGTCATGAAATTTAATATTTAACATACTAATTGAGGCCTGTAGAGGCTGAGATGTACCTTTAGTTTTTTGTTTTTTTTTTGCAGTTCCTCTGGGCATTGACTTTGGGGGGAATTCACTGGAATTTCACTCCTGGGAAGATTGGCAGCTATCTTTAAATATTTTCTATTTGGGAATAACCTTTCTTTGTAGAGTGATGAACTTCAGAGTGTCTGGAAATGGCTGCATAACCCTTTTAAGACTGATGGGCAACAACAGTTGCATGTCTAACATCGTTGCTCAGGCTTTTCTTTCTTTGTATCGTGCTAACACACACCTAAATGCTCCAGACCAGCAAACTGCTGTCTGTTTTTATAGAGGTGGTCACACTTGCTCATGATCAGTCAATCATGTGCATTTGATTTGCAGCGCCTAGCTGCTACTTATACCTTCCTATGAAAGGTATAAGGACAAACTTAGTTTCAATATACTTCCTGTGCATTTTGACTTATCATGACACAGTAGGTCATGTGTTGTTCACTTGAGGTTATATTTACCTAATTTTAAAACCTGCCAAGGACCAGATGATTTTTATTATGTCCTGACGTGTAAAAGTTTAGAACTGAAAGATGGTGTGATTTATTTTTCACATGACTGTATTTTATAGATAGGGATACTCACAGACTTAAAGGAATAATTTAATATGTCAAGAGTTAAGAGAAGTGCAGGTGAAAGTAAATAAAACATAAGCCCTCAATTTATGATTACATCAAGGAAATTACAATATACAAAGCCTTGAACAAACACCATTCGAATCGCTTTTACTGTATATACATTCATGGTTCAGAAAGAAATACAGGCACTAAATTAAATAATTGGATCATTTATTTAAAAGTTGCAGTGAAAGACATTGGGTTGTAAATTATAACTTCAATAAATCAAAAAGGTAAATGTGATTAATTGTTACAACTTGTTCACACTCACCCACACTACACTCACAAAAACCCTCCACAGGGTTTCAGTCCATGTAAAAAGAGAATATCGTTTCCCCTTTTACACTTTGTTTTTTGACTCATTCTTTGCAACAACTATTCAGTGCCTTTGTATACATTAGACCCCTTTAAGCTCAAACAGTACTTATTGCATTCGTTAATCACAAACACAAACCTTTAGGGCACCTTTTTCTTACCTTTGTACATTTATTTCCTTGCTATTTCCTTTGTTTCTTGGTATTCCTTTAAGTCAGACTGCTTTTGAATGATCATAAACATAGTTGTTTTGGTAATTGCGCGCGCGCGCGCGCGCACACACACACACACACACACACACACAGAGTAAACTCCAAAAAAAACGTGTTTCAATTGTAATCCAGCATCTAAACTTCAGGGTTGTTTCTCCATAGCAAGTGCAAATATGAAGAGACAAAAACTTTGATTTCTTTAAACAAGTGAAACACAAATATCGTATTTTAAAGTGTGAAGCACTAAACCCCTATTTCTAAACTAACAGCTCTGAGCTCTGAGCCTTGACACAGTTCATTCACATCACATCTTATTTCAAAACGCACATGAACGGCACAGTCTACGCACATCATAGAAAAGAAGTCTTAATACTAATATGGCTTCAGAAAACTGACATCAAAATCAAACATGTAGTTTGAAAAAAGCAGAAGAAAACCTTTGGTTTTCAGTATGTGCACATTATAAAAACGCAATATCATGTTTAGTAACCTTAACCTCCTGAGAACCTGCGTCCACATTTCGCTTTCCTTCACCTTATACTTCCTTCTGCTCAACATAAACCTGTTGCATCCCATGCATCTCAAACGAGAGCTCAGGTCTCAGGAGGCCAGTGCTGAGAATCACACAGTGCTCAATCACCTGTCAGTTTATGGGTCTCTGCAGACAGCAACTGTTGTCACCTAAAACTGGCTTCTATTTACTGTCTTCCAACCAGTTGATATACCTCACAAGAATGCAAAATATGGCAGGCTCACAATTTGTTAAAAGCACTTCAGGGATTCACACAGATGCCCTAATGCTCATATAAACCCACTGCCATCTGCTGGTTGGTGAAGTAGTAGCAGCCTGTTGTAGCTCCAGTGAAGCTCTATGCTTCTCTTGCAGAGTTCTTCCACTCAATTTGGCCCACTTGGCTGACTTCATAAATATTGTTTAAGAAGTCAAAGTATAGAGCAGCTACAGCATGCCAAGAACAGTTCTCTTCTGCCTTTGTTGTAGAAGAAAATGTTATTTTGTTCAGTTCCTCTTCCACTGAGACATACTGTAGACTAAAGCTGGGTTCAGTGAGCGAATCTGTCAGTTTTTCTTAGAAGAGTCTGACTTGTTTCTTCAGTTCATTCTTTTTCCACTGAGCAAGACGGTCAAAGGCAGACATGGACATACCGAAGACTCGATAAAACTCCTCTGGTGAGAGGTGACGCTGTGAGGAGGAAGAGAAAGAGAACAACAGAAAAAGAAAAGTATAGCCCTTATGTTTTATGTGTGTGTATATATATATATATATATATATATATATATATATATATTAAAAATTACGACATGATTGTACCTGTTGCAGAGGGTTTCTAAAATTTCTATACAATCACCTTTGCTAATACACTAGCAAACCCCAGGACATAATAGAACTGCTATGAAACAATGTGCACAACACTGCTAATGATCAGTCTGTCCTGCCAACCGCACATTAAAAAGCAGGTTGTTTGAAGAGCTACCGGTGTCAACATTTGCAGTACATTTTATGAGCTTGAAGGAAGGCTCCAAAATGTAGTTTCCCTGCTGGTCCAACTACATTTTAAAACATCTTAAGTGCTCACTATGTCCAGCATGCAGGACATTAGGCTTTTTCTTATTCTTTTGAGGTTTCATTACATTCTTGATGCAAAAGCAGTAACTGATGCAGACTTTGTGAAAGAGTTAGGTCCTATGGCAGTTCACCTCTAGTCTGGCTCGGTCCACATCACTGGGAAGACGCTGTTGCCCTCTGACTGACACCACTAGGGCTTCATATGGGTAGATCTGGTGGAGAAAGAGAATGTATTATTAACAAGTTTACCTGTCAGATGTGTTGTTTTATTGCTAAACTTTAAAGCTCCTGTTCCTTCTAGCACCAAAATCCAGCATGGAGGATTTAGCCAACATGTTAAATAAATTTCAAAAGCTAAAAGGATTTTACAGATTACTTCATTCTAATTAGTTTTAAGAAGAGTTTTTTGGGGTTTTTTTTTGCTAAAGAATGATTCAAATATACCATTAAAAATCTCAGAAGTCCAGTTTAAAATTTAACATATTAACCATATTTCCAGAAAAGTTAGCAAATGTTTCAAATGAAATGGCAGATTTTTTCTTTGCATTTCCTAAATGAAAAGAAAAATCTGTGATGTGTTAATTCACATGAACCTTTATTTAACTGCAAAAGTAGAGAGAAAGACTTTGCAATAGTTTTACTGACCAAATTACTTGTATTTTTTAAATATGCAGTACACAAATTCCGAATTCGATGGCTGTCACACACTCAAAAGTTGGGATGGAGTTAAAATAAGACTGAAAATCACACACAATATTTGAGTAACACTGGTTTGGAAGAGTCCACATTAAGCAGGCTAACTGAGAGCAGGTGAGGACAATGATTGGGAATAAAAGGAGCATTCATCTTTACAAGCAGGATTGTGGCTCATTCTTTTGTTCCAAAATCTCTGAGAGAAATATTATTCAGTTCAAAAGGAAAATTTCTCAATGCAAGACTGCAGAGAACTTAGGGGTTTTTTTAACGTCTACAGTGCACAGTATTGTGAAAAAATTTTGAGAATCTAGGCAAAGGAAGAGGTCAGAACCTACTGTTGAACCTGTGTGATCTTTGAGCACTGAGGAGACACTTTGAAACTGTCATGCTACTGTGACAAATGTCGCCACCTAGGTTCGGGAGTACTTCAGAAAAGCATTGTCACTTTACACAGATCATTGCTGCATCCAGAAATGCAATTTGAAACTGTATTACATCAACTCTGTGCAGAAACACCACTGATAACACCACATTTAAACTTGTTTTCAGAAAAAAGAAAGAAAGAAAGAAAGAAAGATGAGAGTCGAGTTCTCAAAAATCAACACCTGTGATGTATGGAGGTGGATCAGCGCTTACAGCATGGGTGACTTGCATGCATGTATGTGAAGGTACCATTGACTCTGAGGCATATATTAGGGTTTTAGAGAGACGTATGCTACCATCAAGGTAACATTTCTCGGGCAGGTACCCATGCTTATCTCAGCAGGACAATGCCAGACAGCATTCTGCACAGGCTACAACATCGTAGCTTCATAGACACAGAGTGGGTGTGCTTGACTGACCTACTGCAAAAGTATGGGAGCACCATGAAAAGTCGAATCAGACAATGGACTGCGGACTGTTAAGCAGCTGAAGTGAATTACATCAAGCAAGAATAGACAAAATTTCTAACTGCAAAACTAAAAAAATTAGGATCCTCAGTTCCAAAACAATTAAAAGCTAAGTTGATGTAACACAGTGGCAAACATGCCTCTGTCCCAACTTTTGAGTGTGTTGCAGCCACTGAACTCTAAATTTGTGTATATTTACAAAATACCATTAACATCCCAATAGTGCAGTGGTTTACACATTTGCATTACAAGTGAAAGGTCCCTGGTTTGATTCCATGTGGTGACACAAGCCCCTCTCACCATAGAGGGTTGCATCAGGAAGGACATGTGCCAAATAACCAATGTAGTTAAATCTGCTGTGGAGACTCCTTGGGGATTTGTTTTTACAAAATACAATTAAGTTTGCCAGTAAAACTTGTGAAAATTCTCTCTTTTTTCCAAAAGGTGAATTAAAGGTGAACATGAATAAACACAAAAAAGATTTTTGCTTTATTGCACTTTTGAAAATCTCCCACTTTTGCTGTAAGTGGGGTTTCTATTAGTATGAGAGGTTGAATCAATTTTCATCTTTGTCGCCCTCTAGTGGTCAAATGCAGGAACACCGACAAAATAATTGAAGGCTTATAAAACGAGAGAAAAAAAATTAAGTTCTTTACATTATACTCACGAGTTCACACAGGAAAATATTTTTGAGTGATATTTTTGAGCTGAGAGACAGGATTAGTTATGAGTACATCAGAGGGACATCTCATGTTAAGAAATTTGGAGACAAAGTCAGAAGAAGAAGAAGAAGAAGAAATATATATAAATACATAGAATATATGTGCAAGTTTAACTGCCATCTACCATTTAACTTTTAATAAGGCAGCTTGAGCTTGAGGAATACTGTGCTAGGCAGCCTCTGTTTACTCACATTTATGATTTATCTTGTCATAAACGAAAAAGTTGACAAGGTTCCTACTGTTACCTTTTGTTAATATTTGTTTGTTTGAACAAACATTCGCTGTCAATAAAATGAGTCACTCTGCTTCACACAGTCTCACTGACTGAAGTGGGTGTTACTGAGTGAGAGGATTTCACTATTCAACATGAACAGGAAACACCACCATTCTTATTCACTGATCCAGATCTTTCACTCTTGGCTCAGTGAGAGTTTGGAGTTTTAGCGACAACATCTTACCTTGTATTCTGAAAGAGAAGAAAACAAAAAGGTTCACTGACATCAGTACTGACCAGCATGATCCAGGGTGGGAGACAGATCAATAAATACATTTTAAAAAGATTTAAGCTATATAATAGGCTTACCTCTTATCTGCCAATTAACTGCATTGTTGCTGTCAAACTGGTAGTAATCTCCACCTGCACTCCCAGGCTGCAAACACATGAAAAGTGTATTTTAGGAAAACATGGATATATTTAATAATTAAAAGCAATTCAGTGATTTATCAGTGTAGTAATTTATCACATTAATGTGATGACAACGTCTTGCCAGTTGTCTCACTTGGCCTTAAGAAGTAAGTGATAAAAATGAGTTTCAGGTCAGTAGGAAATGAAGGACTTTGCAGTATATTACAGTATAGTGAATGGCCACTATTCTCATCTTATTCTCTCTCTGACACTCTCTGGTAGGTTTTCATCACTTCAGAAGAAACTTACATTCACTGTCTGTGAATTGCACCATAATCATCACTTAACTTAAACCAAGTTTTCTCCCCTAAAATGGAAAGCCTTAAATCATGGGGACCTGCTTTTTGTATCCAAAAACAAGGCGAGTCCCTGTGCCTTTAGTGAATATTACACACACACACAGCCAGAAATTTTTGCTTACCCTGCTTAGTGCATTTCTGCCGTAACCTGGCAATGAGGCTGATTTGGCAATGTATGAGTCTGGCAGAAAAAAAGCACAAACATATAACCATAAACAAATACAGTAAGTATGAAAATTAATACAGATTCACTTAAATTACAATCAAGAGTACAGTGCTTCTGTTGTTTGTAGTGCTTTTGTATTAGTTATTTATTCTGAAAAAGTTTGTGCTTTAGAAATTCAAAACGTTTATTGTAATTTGTAATAGTATGACAAACCAGACAACAAACAAATCTCTACATAGAATCTAATTTTAATCTCACTAAATAGAGAATTATGGGCTTTCAGAAGGGGGAAACAGGGAGGAAAAAGTTTAATGTTTTACTTTTAAAACTCCTTGGTGTTACTGAGGAAAATTTGTTCAGGAGCTAACAAAACCTTCTAGATTTTGACATATCAGTATTTATTCCACTTATTTCTATGTAACTGTTGCACAGGAAATGTTTTCATGCCTTCCCATCCCCCAGAACAGATGTACCATACAATCAAAAGTATTGGAAATCCAAATCCTTCTGAAGGTGTTGAGTGGAGTTGAGGTCAGGGCTCCATGCAGGTCAGTCAAGTTTGTCACACAAAAATTATCCAGCCTTGCCTTTTATGGGTCTTGCTTTGTGCACTGGGCCACAGTCATGCTAGAACAAAAAAAGAGCCTTCCCCAAACTGTTCTCACAAAGTTAGAATGGAGTAGATATGCAATAGAATGCAATAGAAATGTCCGAAATATATGTATTGTCCAGTAAAGTCAAGCAGGTAATGCTCTCCTTGCATTTTCCAAACCCAGACTCATCCAACAGACTGTCAGATAAAGAAATGTGATCCATCACTCTATAGAACAAGTTTGTATTGCTCCAGTGTCCAGTGGTGGTTTGATTTACACCACTCCATCTGATGTTTGGCATTGCGTTTAGTGTTGTAAGGCTTGCACACAGCTCCTTGGCCAGGGAAACCCATGCTATGAAGCTCCAGGAGCAGGTTTTGCACTGATGGTAATGCCAGAGGAGGTCTGAAAATCTGCATTATTCAGTCTTCAGAGGATTAGCCACTTTTATGCATTATGTGGCTCAGCACTCATCAACCCCGCTCTGTAACTTTCCATGATTTGCCACTTTGTGGGATGAATTGCTGTGGGTCCTAAATGCTTCCACTTCGCAATAATAACACTTCAAAGTTGATTTTGGAATATCAAGTAGGGAAGAAATTTCCCAAAATGACTTGTTGCAACAGTACTTATTACAGTGTCTTGCTTCAATTCAGTGAGCCCTTTAGAATGACCCATTCTTTTCCAAATGTTTGTAAAAGCAGGCTACACCGGCATCAATGGAACAAACTGATACACTTGAATTTGGTGATTAAGAGCTGTGGACCAATACTTTTGTCCATATAGCGCATCATGTGATGAAATTTTGCCCACAGTTTTTCTATTATTCTTTAATAAAGCTGCCTGTACTGTACATATCCAAAGTTTTCAGCTCTGATCTGGAAGTTCCTTAACAAAGTGGCTTAAAACAGGTCAACAGCATCTTATTGACATGTTGCTGAAAGATAAGAAAATAGCCTCTGATTCATCTCTCTAAACTGGTTTCTAAAATGTCACATTAAAGAACAATTTTTATCACATGGTGCAAGAATTCAAAGCAGCTTTGCTCCTTTCTTATATTGTAACTGCTTTTAAAGTCCCAAGCCTACCACAGTCTGAATACCTACATGAAGAACTCCTGAGCAGAAATGCAGCTTAAGTCTTTTGGAACATAACAATCAGTCTCTTATAAACTCCCAACACGTGGCTTGAGGCAGCTTTTAATCTGTTTCCATTTTAGTTGTTTTGGTGTTTCAAGCATTTCCGTGTAAAAAAAATAAAAACTACAGCTTCCTGCAAAAACATACCACATTTCTGCAGTGCTGCAATATTATGACAGACTGCTTCCCTCTGACCATTTCATTCTTTCATAACAACACGTCCAACTTTTATTGTAACTCCTAAATACTGGGACATCTTTGTTGGGGTCTTGCTTGTGGTGTGTACTGCTGCAGTAGAAGCAGCAGATGGCAGTGCAACTACACTGTTCCTCAGTTCATTTGCCTTGTTAACTTTGACTTGCCTTTACTTTACTGTTCATTGTTTCTTGTTTCTATTCTTCCTCTGTCATTTGCTCTTCTCTTCAGTTCCAGCCCTCCCTCTTGCTCCCATGTTTTCTTGCTCTGCTCATCCGTTCTCCCTCCCTCCCTCCCTCCCTCTCTTTCATTCTGATGTTGAAAGGAATTAAATTACCCAGTGATGTCAAAGAGCCCTGGCAAAACACCATGATGCAGCAGAATACAAGCCACTATATACTAGTAATGTATGGTGTGTATGAAATGAACTATAATGAGTTTAACATCTACTATATTCTTACTCAACAAGAAATGAGATATGGTCATCTCAGATATGTACAACCCTGTTGCCAGTGTGAAAACTACAAGTCTAAGCATCTCATATATCACTATTTTTTGCACAGGTGTTTCCCTGTATTAACTGCTGCTATATAAACCCTCATAATTAATATTTTTGTGGAATCAGGGCAACTTTTAATCATCACAATTGCTTAATTGCTTTAATGGCACAAGAATGGAAATGCTGGGTGTTCAAAAATTAAGATGGAGTTCAAGTTAAGATGTCAGTAGGCTTCTCCCTCAAAGCCAGAGGAGGAAGTAGAGAAAATAACTTGAAAAAAGTATCCATGTCTAACAACAGGTTATAGACCAGATCACTGACTAATTCAGGTTAGCGACCCTAGCTTATTGCAGCTTTTGAGGGGGAAAAAGGTCTAAGCTGCAGTGTCATCTTCCTACCTGTAACCAAAAAGATAGAGCTGTGTCTGTGTGTGTCAATGTGAGCTGATAAAAATCTCCTATTTAAAGCACTTCTGCCGTCACAGCAGAACCAACAGCATGAAGGAGATAAGGGGAAAGCTGGTGCTCTGTGCCACTGCCCCCCGTGGGATGAACATGGAGATCAAAACACAGTGATGAACCACTCACCGCTGTCAGTGCTGTATAGGGACCCGGGAGCTGAAGACAGAGAAACAAAAGAGAGGGGACATTTAGAAATATGGTAATTTCATGAGCTTCGCGGCCCGGAAATATTTGTCTCAAGTGTCTCAAAATCAATTCTTTTAATTATGAATGCTGATAAATTTGCATTCATAAGCACTTTAGTGGAGATGATAGAAAAGATCAGCATAAAATAAGGGAAATATTATACACACATACAAAAAATAAATTAATTAATTAAAAAACATCCAACCACCATTCACTGAAAAAACTGGATAAAAATCCCACAAGGATCTATGAAATCTAATGAGGGCAAATTGTATACGTTATATGACAACAGGAATTTAGTCATATAAAGAAGAAAGTTTTGAACAGGTCTCTGTACAGTCATGTGAAAAATTAAGTATGCCCTATGACCAGGCAGAACCACCTTTAGCACCAGTAATTAGAAATAATCACTTTCTGAGGGACTATTAGTCTCTCACATCTTTGTGGAGGAATTTTGGCCCATTCTTCTTTACAATGTTGCTTCAGTTCATTGGGCTTTGGTTTTGGGCATTCCTCTGCAGTATTCCAGGCAGCCATTGCAACACCTTGATCACTTTCTTTTTCAGCCACTCTGTTATAGATTTGCTGGTATGCTTGGGATCATTGTCCTGTTACATGACCAAATTTTGGACAAGCATTAGCTGTCAGACAGGTGGGCTCAAATTTGAGTCTAGAGTGCTTTGGTATACAGAAGAGTTCATGGTCGACTGCAAGGTGCTCAGGTCTCGTGGCTGTGAAGAAGCTCTAAACATCATCCCTCCACCACCGTGTTTGAACATTGCTATGAGGTGTTTATGCTGATATACTGTATTTGATTTTCATCAAATGTGACGCTGTGCATTATGGCCAAACATCTCCACTTTGGTCCTGTTCGTGTGGAGGACATTGTCCTAGAAGTCTGTGGTTTGTTCAGATACAATTTTGTAAACCTACTGTAGGCTGTGCTGCCATGTTCTTTTCAGCGAGAATAGGCTTTCTTCTGGTTCAGACTTTTTTAATTTTACTGTCATGAACTTTAACATTATCACACTAACTAAAACCTGTAGAGTATTGATGGAGCTCTTATTTCTCTAAGCATTGCATAGTGTGACCTGGGGGTGAATTTGCTGGGACATCCAACTGTGGAAAATTGTGGCATTTTGTTGACACACACCTGAATGGTCCAGACCAGCAATGAGAACTTCTGAGTTTTTTTTACCCTCCTAATTACTATAGAACATCTAAGGGTGTACTTAGTTTTCACAGGACTCAATGCAGCTCTGTGAAAACTTTTTCACATGACTGTACATCAAGTTTTACATCTGCTAAAAATGAAACAAGAGCATATTTAAGAAGTCAGAATATTGAAATTGTAATGATTAAAATACTTGTAAAATTAAATACACAGAAGAGGATCATACATTAAATAGACTTTTCACATCTGATTAAATCTGATAAAATATAAATCAGCAAAATCATTTTTAAAAAGTTGAGGAAACCCATGAAAGAGACATTATTTGTACAGTACATGAGAACACGTAGTTGTGGTTGATATTGTGATGTATATTCTTCTTTTGTAAAAAACATTTGCCATCAGCAGATGCCCTTCTTCCTGTTCCATAAAATCAAAGGCTAAAGGTACAACAATGCTGCTTTCCTTTTTGGAACATATTGATTTTGTGGTTTTCTAATCAAATTTTGTGTGTGCATATACATGCATATTAGTTGCCGTGGCTGTCAAAATGAACAGATGTGACACTGTGTTAAGTAGGGTTAATAAATCTACCACATAGTAAAGTATTAGTTTTCAGTGGCGAGGAAATAAGAAAGCCAGCTGTGGTGGGACATATCTATAAAACATCAGCTGTGTGAGAATATGCCTCTAACCACATCAGCATGCAGGAAAAAATCACCATCAAGAGCTATACATCATATAAAATATGAAGCACCATGGGCAGTGTCATGCAGCATAAGGGTTTATTCATGGGGCACTCATGTTAAAAATATATATGTTTATTGCACACACCCACTGCACTTTATAATTTTAATGGAGTGTGCAGCATCTTTTTGCAGTTATTTTTCTCACACACAGGTAAACTAATTATAGTTAGAATCCAGACATAGGACAGGAAATAAGTCTTTCCCTTTGTATATTCTATTTTTTATAATGATAAATCAACTAGCAAGGCTTCCTAGTGACTATAGGTGCAAAAAATCCTATCAGCATGGTAAAATACTCACAGTAAAAATGCTAAAATCTTTAGCAAGCTAGTGTGCTTATTTTAGCATGCTAACTGTTACTAAATAGAAATAACAAGTACAACAGAGGCTGATGTACATAGTCACAGGACACTTTATTAGGCATACATGTTTGCATACTTGTTAATGTTGATATTTAATCAGCCAATTGCACAACAGCAACTAAATGCTTTTAGTCATGTAGACGTTGTCAAGCCAACCTACTGAAATTCAAAATGAGCATGAGAATGGGGAAGAAACGTGATCTAAATGACTGTGAATGTTGCATAGATGTGGGTGCCGTATGAGCTGATCTGAGTATTTCAGAAACTGCTGATCTACTCGAATTTTCCCATACAATCATCTATAGGGTTAACAGAGAATGATCTGAAAAAGAGGAAATATCCAGTTAGCTGCAGTTCATGGCTTAAAATGCCTTGTTTATTCCAGAAGTCAGAGGAGAATGGCCAGACTGCTTTAAGCTGATACGAAGGCAACAGTAACTCAAAGAATCACTCATTATGCAGACGAGCATCTCTGAGTGTACAACATATCAAACCCTGGAGCAGATGGGCTACAGCAGCAGAAGACCACACCAGATGCTGCTCCTGTGAGCCCAGAACAGGAAAAGGCTACAGTTTACACAGGCTCACCAAACGTGAGCAACAGAAGTTTGGAAAAACATTTCCTGGTCTCATAAATCGTGATTAGTGCTGCAACATTAGACATTAATAGAGTCAGAATTTGGTGTAAACAAAATAAAAGCATGGATTCATCTTGCCTTTTTTGTTGTGATGGTGTAATGGTGTGAGGGATATTTCTTTGGCACACTCTGGTCCCCTAAGCACCAATTTTGCATCTTTTAAATGCCACAGCCAACCCAAGTATTCTTCCTGAACACATCTATCCCTTTATGACCACAGTGTACCCAGCTTCTGATGACTGCTTCCAGCAGAATAATGCACCATGTCACAAAGCTCAAATCATCTCAAGCTGGTTTCCTGAACATGACAATGAGTTCACTGTACTCAAATAGCCTTCACAGTCACCAGCTCTCAATCCAATAGAGCACCTTTGCAAAGTGGTGGAATGGGAGATTCATATTATGGATGTACAGCCAAAAAATCTGCAGCAACTATGTGATGCTGTCATGTTAATATGGACTAAAATCTCTGAGGAATGTTTCCAGCACCATCTTGAGTCTATACCATCAAAAATTAAGGCAATTCTGAAGGCAAAAGGGAGTCCAACCCAGTACTAGCCTAATAAAGTGGCCAGTGAGTGCATGTAAACAAGTCTTTAAGTCTTTAAACTGAAGAAATAATACTTGCCTCAAGTCATAAGTGCTAAGCTATTAATCTTGGATGCAGGAAGTGCCTATCTAGCTAGTTTTGTACTAATTTGAATGCAGCTGCTTGATCTAGTATCTGCTGGTTGTGCTAAATTTAAGACAAAATTAAACTGAGAACAGTCTGCACCACTGCTGAATGTTAAATGATGTGTTGACTTAATCTCGTACACACCGACGTACATTTGAATAATAATGCAACCACCCGCCTTTGCAAAAACAATTTACAGTAAGCGACTTTGAAGGCTTTCTTTTTCAGAATAAAACAAAATTGTAACAATGTTGTACACTGTTGTTTTCTAGTAATTAGTCATTGACTCAAGTTCATTTTGATCAGGCAGCTTGAAGTCATCACTGAGGGAGACATGAATGCACTTACCAACTATCATCCTCTGGGGACCATGACTGTGCAAAATGCCATGCCTAACAGATGCTGAGATATACTGAACTGAAGTGGTTGCCTAACTACCTGATAGACAGACCGATGCTGAAATCCCATGGGCCTTGTGGCTCGTATGCATACAAATTGACCAAATCAGTTCAGTGAAAGGAAGTCACCAAGCGTGTCTGTTAGTTTGTAGCAGTTATGAAAAATGGTGGACATCCTATTGTGGAATTAGCCTCCTCTGAAGAACAGATGAGTGCACGCCTGTCAGGATTTTCTAATCAGTATAATAACAGCAGACACCATAAACCCATAGTGATTACGCTGCACTGAGCACTCACATTATTCATACCTCTCTCTCGCTCTGTCTGACCTCCCTGTGGACAGAGCTCATTTCCCTCCTTCTCCACCGCTCTCTGACCCTGATTTACCTTGAGACTTCAAGTTGTACATCTTCTCTGAACAGCTCCAAATTGCTTTAGCCTCTGATTCTCTCTTCCTTAGATCTATTCACTTTCTATAGTGTTCACTCTCTCCGTCTCTTATGTTTAATACACTTTAGTTTATTTCTGTTGGACCTCTACCACAACACTTTCTTTCTTTCCCTGTCTCCAAATCTCTCCATCTTTGTCTCACCTTTCCATGCTGAACACAATGAGGAATGGGACCAATTAAAGAGTTAACACAGAAGTGGGAAAAACCCACCCTCTGAGGCTTGGTCAGCAAACACAAATACCACCCACACATTGTCCCAGCTATAAAGGTAACTATATTTATTTTCCAGCATCATCCTAGCCTTCAGTCACCACAGCCTAATCAGAATTAGCCTAAAACAAAATCTCATTTTTAGCAATTGAAGCCTTAAACCTGCGGCTTTAACACAAACTTCAGGAACTGTGATATATTTACAAGTCATGCAGACCCAACATTATACTTGTAAATTGTCCATCAGAAGAAGAAGGAACAACACAAAACCTATATGGCCATACTAGCTGCCATTTGAAGCTGTACTGCTGTATTAATGCCAGTATGCTAACATGCTCACACTATTAATGCTAACATACTGATTTGTGACAAATTAAATTAAACTTCATTTGTGAGTTTAATGTCATTGTTATTGTCTTTGTTATAGCATTAGTTAGATAACGGTCATTTATCACAGATTCTAAAAATGAATCCTTGGGGAAACATTAATGTCTCTACCAAATTTCAGGCAAAACCATCTAAAAGTTCAGAGAAAAGGTCAGAGATCACGGAAGTTAACCAAGCATGAGGACAAGAGAATGGAGTCCAGCAAATAGAGGTATTTTCTGAATAACTGAAAAAGTTGACCTCTTTATGCTGTCATAAGACAGTTTAAGTAAATTATTATAATCAGTAGGATTCATTGTCTAGGGACCATGAATGTCTGTTTAAAATTTCATGTTCGTTCATCCAGGAGTCATTCAGATATTTCAGACTGGCTTATCGAGCAGCACTGCCATCAATAAAAGGAATAGTCATAGCTTTGCTGTAAACAATGTCTGTTCAAGCATTTGGGGAAAATCTGATTGAGATTCAAATCTGTTTTTCAAGAGAACCCTGGCCAAGAACGTATAACAGATTAAAATGAATATGACAGTAAACACAGCACATGTAGTAATACAGTACAAACATGCACTGGATTCAGAAGCACAATAGTTCTATTTAATAAAACAAAATCTTGAACAGCAGGTGGGCGGGGCTGCTCTGCTCTGTGCTGTGTGCCTGAGATGATGTTATTAAGGATATACGCTCTCACTGACATCATACAAAGTATAAAAAACTTTAGTCAACTGAGCATTGAGATGAATTTAACAGTGGATTTATGCTTCTATGTTATATTGACGTTACAACTGTAAACCCTTCTGAAACTCTACACTGTACCCTACGGTGCGCCCTGACGCGCACCTGTCTAGAAATGTGCCTACACGTCGGGTCATTGTACACCATGCACAGATATTAATACTGGTAATGGCATCAGCCGCTTGCATGGATTACGTTGTAGGCCTTACAGAGACTCCCCATAGAGGTATAAATTAAGCTTTAAGCCAGAGCTTTTGGCTCATAGGGAATACTTGAACCTAATCTGACTTCATTATGTGAAACTTTGTTCATTTATGTTTAATATGAGCGTCCATAATTTT
>VUQH01037985.1:0-16132 GCA_015106775.1 Etroplus canarensis | reverse complement strand
TAATTTTTTGTGTGTGTGTGTTGGTGGGCAAGGGGTGTGGGTGGGGGTGGAGGGTGGTTGAGCTGATAAATAATATCTACAGTGAGGACATATCAGATTTATCAGGCTAACTCTCATACAGAAGACATGAACACCCTTGGTGAGAATGCTTGGTAAATAAAGTTAATCATCTTAGTGGTATACTGAAGATGTGAAAACCCAAATGCACAGAGAGACTCACAGCCATTAAGGGAGCTGTATTCCAGATTGTTCAGTGCCTCCTTGCTGCTACAGCGGGAGCTGCGTCTGCTACCCCACTGGTCATTGTCGTGACAACCCGCTCGTGCCTTCATCTCCTCCTTCAGGATCATCCTGCCAATTCCCTGCATGGAGGAGATGAAAGAAGAGCAGAGAGGAGGAATGGAGAGATGGGAAAAGAAGGCAGACAAAAGGACAGATAGACAAAGCAGTAAGAGTTGATTGAGTGGGATGGATGTATGAGTTGATAGATGGTGATGGAGTAATGCAGGATAAAACAGATTGCACAGACAGAAGAGGGGAATGTGAAGGTAAAGAAGAAGAGGAATACAGGGGCATCACTTTGTATCATGTCAAGTGGGTGAGGTTGGAAGGAAGCATTTAATTACCTGGCTTGTTAAATATTAACACTCAATACATTAAAGGGAGAAGCAGGAGATGTATTTTTTCTTACCCTGTTTATATTATGATTCAATCCATCCTCCTCTCCTCCAGATGAAAACCTCCTCACCCTTGAGACTAGACAGAGAGACGAAGGAAATGAAAGGTAAGAGGCCAAGTAAGAAGGTGAAAAAAGTGAACATCAAAGTGAAAAAACTGTCACTTAGGTACTCTTTAGGTGTGCGGTAAATCCCTATAGCTGTATCTACATCTGCACATAGCTGTAAAAACATGCTGTTAAATATAGGGTGTTTTACCTTTTGGAGATCCTGTATATGGGTAGTAGTTGGAATTCGGGTGATAAACACTGTTACAGTTTGAGGTGGAAAGTTGATTGGAATTTGCAAGGTTGTCATTGGTCCTACTCTTATTGGCTGTTGGAGAGGCTGAGATGTCTGATAGAAAGATGATCAGAGAAATACAAACTCAGTGTATTTTTTATTAAAGAAAAACTTTGAGAATTTGATTTGTAATAGCAACATTTTTTTTGTCCAGGGATCTTAGGCTAAATTTCATGCTTGAAATAGCAGCAAGAGAATCAGAAGGGGAAAGTCAACATGGGTAAAGGGAAAAGGTTTAAATATGTTCTCATTTAATTAAAAAATGCCTTGTTTTTCCCATTGTTGGCTTCAAAATATTTCCCTGGATAATGTTAGTTTGATTATGTGTGTGAATGCAAGAGAAATAAGACTGAAGAAGTAGTGCATTTATTTACAGAGAGGGGAGAGAGCACAGCATGGGAGAGGAAAGGAGAAGAAGAGGGGAGACGCAACAAAAACAGGACAACAGAAAATGGAAAGGAGGTCAAAGAAAATGTGATGGAGTGAGATATAAAACAAAAGGTTGTCAGTGGTGTGCAAAATAATACTGAAAACACATTTTAAAAATACGTGTTAAAGCCGAAATATCAGACCCAGATATGCTGTAATTTTAGAGAGCATGGAAAGAGTTATTTGAATGAGATGCTGACATATGTTGAACAATGGTGTGCATGAACATAAAAATGCAGCTAAGAAATTTTTGCCTGTTTGTTATCTTTTGTGTTGTGAGGATTTTTTTTTAATTTGATGCTCTATTTAATATGGGCATTCTTTCAAGTCTAACATGCAGGTAAAATGTTTCAGGGATAGGTTTTCCTCCTGAACCCTGATGCTAATATCATTTTACATTTAAAGCATATATCAGATATCAGATGCCTGAAAATACAATGAAAGAGATACACTGTATTTTTGGCCTAGATCAGATAATTAGGTGCAACAGGAACTTTTGAAATATGGCAAAACTCATTTATATCTTACTTTCAAAAACATACTATCCCTCAGTTTCCAGAACTTTTCCCTTATGCGTTTGCTGTACAGACACATATACCTATAACATACACTTAAATGAACAAATGTATTGAACCACACCTCTTAATCACAGAATTCAGGGGTTTCATTCTGTCACAAGTGTATAAAATTAAGCACCTAGCCATGCAGTCTGCCTTTACAAGCATTTATGAAAGAATGGGTCATTCTAAAGAGCTCACTGAATTCAAGCATGCTACTGTAATAGGATGCCACCATAGCAACAAGACAATTCATAACATTTCTTCCCTTCTAGATATTCAATGATTAGCTGTAATTAATATTATTGCAAAGTGGATCTTTACATGATATACTATGTAAAGCTGCACAGCAGGGTCACCAAGTATTAAGATGCATAGTGTATAAAAGTTGCCAATGCTGTGCTGATTCAATAACAGAATTTCAAACTCCCTCTGGAAGCACAAAAATCATGTACCAGGAGCTTCATGGTATGGGTTTCCAAGGCTGAGCAGCTGCATGCAAGCCTTACATCACCAAACAAAATGACAAGACAGTAGTGTAAAGCACACCACTACTACGCTCTGGAGCAATGGAGTGACAAAACTGGCAGTTTGATAGATGAGTCTAGGTTTGGCAAATGCCAGGAGACCATGCCTGACTACACTGTGCCAACTGTAAAGTTTAGTTGAGGAGGGATAAACCATGGGTTGTTTATCAGGGTTGGCCTGGGTCCCTTAGTTCAGCTCTTAATGCTTCAGTTTACCCAGACATTTTGGACAATTCTACACTTCCAACTTTGTGGGAAGAGTTTAGAAAAGTGCCTGTTTTAAATTTCAGCATGACTATGCCCCTTTGCATAAAGCAAGGTCCATAAAGGTATGGTTGGATGCGTTTGGTGTGAAAGAACTTGAATCCAACAGCTTTGGGATGAACTAGAATGAAGACTGTGAGCCAGGCCGTCTTGTTCAAAAATCAGCGTCCAACTTCACAAATGCTCTTCTAGATGAATAGATAAAAATTACCACACACACTTCAAAATTTTGTAGCAAGCCTCCCCAAAAGAGTGAAAGCTATTATAGCTGCAAAAAGGGGGATCAGCTCTATATCAATGCCTATGGATTTAGAATGGGGTGCCATAAAAGCTCGTGTAGCTGTAATGTGTAGGTGGCCTAATATTTTTGTCCATACAGGTTACATTATGTTTCTAATATATAGTTTCAGGTATTTTACCTTCATATGAAAACATGATTCATGGTGTAAATGTAAATTCATACCACACAGCCCTGAGTACAGTTTGCTTGACTGAAAAGAGAGGTTTGTCAGCACTTTGTAGTACAGTGTAAATCATACAGAGGTCTTTCAGAACTATAACTCTGTTTGACCTATCATCTGATTGCAGATAGATCACCTACAGCCTAAAAATTTAGCACTGCCTCTATCAGTTTCACCTCTTTAATCCCCATCTGAATCTGTAATATCACGTTTGATGCGAATACATCAAAACTGGGATCAAACTTTACATCCATCTTGAATCTGTATACCTTTGTAGTTGAGCAAAGTAACCTTAAAAGTAACTTTATCACTGTGATGTGTGGGGAATGTGTCATCATTAGGAATGCGCTAATCTATCAGCTCTGACTCATGTATGTGCATTTTTCCCCAAAGTCTCACTGTGTGAAACTTTGTTCTTAAACAAGGTAGCATTTGGCTAGATGGTAAAAACTGAGTAAGGTGCATGATGTTACTGGGTGAATGTGATACATGATTCAGTCATGCTAAGGTCAGTCTAGGAATTAATTAGCTGAGAGATTGTGGGAAATCAACTTTATATTGATATAAATTTATATGGACTTGGAAATATGAATCCTGTCACTTATACAATCTGGCTGCACTTACATTAATACTTAAATAATGTGACAGCGGATACGTCTGGTATAAAAACTACAAAGTCCTGAACACAGACTACAAAATATGCATCTCACTTCACCCCACTGTGTTCTTACTGTATCGTTTCACGTATATTGTATAAACGAGAACCAGCTGTAAAAAAATCACTTCATTACAAAGGTTAAAGAAAAAGGAAAATATAGCCTATAAAATGAAATAGATCTCATTTCATGTTAGAGAGATGATCCAGTGTGTCTGAAGTAAAACTTAATTGATAATCCTACAGGCTGGCAACATAACAACAGATTTAACTAATGTAAACTGAACCACAGCAAACCTTAAACAGCTCTTGATATAGTTCAATTAAGATGTAATCTTGAATTAGGGGGTGTTCTTCATACAAGGCAACACCTCAACAGTTCGCATATTTTCTCACAGCAGTGTAAAGCTCACCTGTGGATTCAACAGCTTGCTATTAAAAAAATCAAAACATATCAGCAAATTATGGCAAGAAATGGAAAATGTGTGACGCTATCAACTGTCTTCTTTTCTTTTCTTTATCTTATGGTAAAGCAGGTGATAAAGGAAGTATCTTTCCTTAGTGTTTAAAGAATTCAGTCACTTCTTACTATAGATACCACGCAGATACTTCCAGGTCACTTAACTCCGTTAAAAATGATTATATGGCCACACTGGTTTTACTTCTTGCTCTTTTCCCTCTGCTGCAATTTTCTACCATGCCCTCATTAGTTTCACGTGTGTTTAATTTCTTTTACCCGTGTCTTGTTCCCACCTGTGTCTCAACCCCGGTCACCCCTGTATGTGTACGTATATCCTGTCTTCCCCTTTGTCAGTTGTCTTTCCTGAGTTACTTTGTATGTGCCTACATGTGCAGTTTATGTCTGATTTGTTTCTTATAACTTTGCCTTTTTCACCAGACTGTGGTAACACCTTTTATTCAAAGCTGTTTTACTTCACTACAAGAAAGTTTCCTGTAAGCTTAAAAAAATCTACATTCTGGCCAGATTATAGCTAATGGCTTTGAGATTGCATTTTGAACATGTACTCTTGTGGTTTTCAGACATATTGTTTACCTGCATGCAGCCAAAGTCTACTCAATAGGGACAAGCTAATGACACGCAAAATACACTACAGTATATAGACAAAAATATTAGACCACCTACACATTACATCTACAGGAGATTTTATAACATTACATTCTAAATCCATAGGCATTAATATGGAGTTAGTTCCCCCTTTGCAGCTGTAACAGCTTCCAGAGTTTCTGTGGAAATTTTTGCTCATTCATCCACAAGAGCATTTGTGAGGTTAGACTGATGTTGGATAAGAGGGCCTGGGCCTCACAGTCTCTGTTCCAGTTCATTTGAAAGACATTTGATGCAGTTGAGGTCAGGGCTCTGGGTGGGCCAGTCGCGTTCTTCCACACTAAACTCCCCCAACCACACTTTGATGGAGCTTGCTTTGTGCACAGGGTGTGCTGGAACAGAAGGTGGCCTTCCCCAAACTGTTCCCACAAAGATAGAAGCACAGAAATGTCCAAACTGTCTTGATAAGCTAAAGCATTAAGATTTCCCTTCACCAGAACTAAGTGGCCCAGGCCAACCCCAGCAAAAAACAAACAAACAAACATACACAAAAATACACACAGAACAACAACAACAACAAAACAACTTAGCATTATCGCTCCACTACCAAACTTTAAAGCTGGCACATGCTCGCCTTGCATTTGCCAATCCAGACTATCAGGGACAAGCGGTAATTTCTTTTACATTAAAAAAGGTGCAACAAAATGTGTTCTTTCATTTTAGTGAACTCTTCAATCTGCCTGTTTTAACTGACATTTACTCAGAAATGCAGAGTTATCTGATTTAAAATTACATGAAAAACAAAAGACAATCAATTCCTCACATTCCAGAAGTTCAAACTTTAGCATTATTTTTCTTAATTAAGTGCAAAATAACAAAATTGTTGGACAATTTTTATGTTGACAACCAATCACTTCATCACTGGTAAAGATTATACTATGCTTTGATTACCACTGGTGCAATCTAAGGGGTAGTTGGCAAGAGGGGAATAATCAGTGAAGAGAGTTTTAGTTGCTTTTTAAAATCTATCCTCCATTCTTATTATCCAGTGGCACACCATAAAATCTGCAACTAAGCTGGCTAGTACCAAATTGCAGCTGCATCAGGTCTTCGTAAGCTTCAGAAGAAATATTCTTACTTATTCTGATTGCCTCCCTTCTGAGAAAATTTGAAGAGGACTGAATCTATTCAGAGGCACCAGATTACAGATGAAAAGAAATAAATATTGTAGCTTCAGCTCAGACCTTTTCTGGAACGAATTCATTAATTCAGACACACAGAACTAACTCACTGAGTCTATGTTACAATAAACACAAGAATCAACTAGATAGGGAGACAGCCATCAAAAGGCTTTGAACAGCACAACATTTTGAGAATTTAACCAACCTTGTCTCTTGTAGATAGGGGGTTTCCTGTAGATGTTGGTTTCCTCAGAGGCTGAGAACAGAAAACAAAAACAGAGAGTTGGTAACAGAAAGTAAAGTAAAGCAAACTTTCAGATAAGAGATGAAGTGAACTTTGATCTGTTTTTTAATGAATCTGTTTATCTACAGTTACACACACTCAAAGTGACTGTACATATTTACAACTCCCATACCACCTCCACTAGTACACAGTGTGTTTACAATATGTAAATATTTTCAGAAACTGAGAAAAAGTGACTCATAAGTTACTGTACACAGGACATTTCCATCAAAGTGACATAACTGATCCAATCCAGCCTTGATTGTATGATAGGTAAACTCTTCCCAGAGATGAGCAGCCAGTAGACTCTGTCCACCTTTGGACTGGTGTAAAAACAGAACTGCAGATCTGGTCCAGTGATATCATCCAGAAAAACAAAAACTGACCACTCCCTTCTGTAGTAAAGCAGCAGCCATTCAATTCCCCCTCCGTATAGGACAATATGGCTAGACGCCAGTCCATCTCAACAGCTGAGCACTGATTGTCTCCACTGACCCCCCTTCCCAAACACTAAAGCTGTTCATCCCTTTCTGCTCCAATCCAGCCCAGCTATACCCTAAGCCTTCACTCTTTAACTGATAAACTCTTGCAAAGAGGATGCTCTTTCAGTGAGAGTTTTTGCTCCAATATGTGAAACTGTTTTGACTAGTAACAAATGCAGTTACATCATCAACATAAGCAGACAAACTAACTGTATGTGTATCTGCAGCAAAGGTCAAAACTGTGAGACACTGTCTAACCTGATTTGAGAGGGTTTCAATTATATCTAACCTGCCATAATTTTAAGAAGTGCATATCGTCTGTCTATTGGATCAAATCCTCTTCACAAATCAGCAAGGCCATTTCCTGCCATCACACTGGTAAAAATGAAGCAGAAGCTAGGTGGGTTTTGTCTGTGTTTCTGTCTATTGTAACATTTACTGTGCAATTCCAGTCTCGGCGAGTCAGTGTTCAACTGTTAGAGTTTATTATTTATTAAGTTGATACAATATAATAACTATCATTTAATAAATTAAACCAGCTGAGACACTCATTATCAGAATTACAAGCATTAATGTCTTCATCTAAACTATGTGTTTCCTGACAGAATGACAACTAAAACAGAAAAGTAAGCCACTTCCAAGAAAACACTCTTTGTGCATCACCCATATTTTACTGCTGTGCTTTTAAAGGTGTTTTTTCCTGTCTTCTTCCTTAGTTTTGAAAATATTTTTCAACAGACATCTTTTGTTTGCTTAGCTGAAGGAAAAACTCTGTACCTTCCACATTAAGTCTACGAAATGTGTTATCCAGAAAATCATTAATCTATTCTAATAAGCAGAACTGTTGATAGTCTTGTCAAACAATGTCAGAACAGCGAGACAGTGTGTCATCATCTACCATTCATTCATCATTGTTCCCAATTTAACTTTATACCACTGGAGCTGGACCTGCTGCCTCCTCTGCCACAGTGTCATTTCCTTCCTCTGTTTATTTATCTTTTCTCTCCTCTGCATCCTGCCCATCATTTTTTTTGTCATGTTATTCATATCAGATGTTTTTCTCAAGGGAGGAACCATGGGTATAGAACATCAATAGCTATTTTTTACCTGAATAATTAACAGGTTATCCTTACAACTTTTTTTTTTAAAGAAATCGTGCAAAAAGCAGTTACACATGAAACAGTCCAAACTGTACCAACCACCTTCACCCACTCACGCACTCAAACTCCCAACATGCAGTGCATAGAGGAGAAGAGTTAAATAATCTGCCTTTCTTTGTTTAGCCTCCCCCACCAAATTAGTTGGTTACATTTACAGTCTTCTTGACGATAAAGCTGACAGAACAGGTGACAAACTGGTACTGCACAGGTGCTGTCTTGCATCCAGACAACCCAACTAGCAAGCAGAGGAGGACTACAGGAGAGAACAGCAGGTGGCAGAGGAATAAGAAAGAGGGTTAGGGGTGCAATTAAGGAAGGGAGAGATGGAGAAGCAAATGAAAATACAAGGGCAAGAAGAAAAAACATGACTTTATACACTGAATTTAACTACGATTTTTTTCAGCTCTGAGTGCTAGAAAAGCACCATGACAATATGCCACAGTAAACTAGAAATTACTTCTCATCTGTAATCAAAAAACAAATAAATAAGAAAAATTGCATTGAAAATATTGCCAATCACTGAACAGTGTCCCACCAAGCCTACCAAGTTTGAGATTTGACTCCCATTGGGCCATCCACACTAAATTTGTATGCACTTGTGATACTGCTAGGCACTTTGGATAAAAGCATCCAGCAGATATATTTTGCACTCTGTTGAAAGCAAGAAGGAAGTGCTGTTTCAGAGTTGGCAAGGAAAAACAGCAAGAGGAAACGTGAAATGAGAGATTGAGTGGGGGTAGGAAGAGGGAATGATGGAGGGAAATCAAATACACAGCTTGCAGTGAGAAGAAGAGGCCTTTTATAGTGAAGGGAGCAAAGACTGAGTGAAACATTCAGGGAGGAGAGAGGCATTAACCTGATAAAGTGGAGGGTTGATGGGCTGTTAAAATAAAATGAACTGGTATTTGTTGTAAGATGAAAGTGCTCATATTTTATACAAAAGCTGCACATCAGTAAGATAAATCATATAGAGAATGGCCACTGGATAACATAGAGAGAAGGATAAATACATTTTTATGAGTGTTAAAACATCATTAAAATAAGGTAAAAGCAAAAAGAAAGAAATAATGGCAGGAGTCAATGAATTACAGAAAATTATGTTTTCATTTGTTTCTCTACTTAAATAATGCATGAAACCTGTTATCTGTCTAAAATGTGACCATGCTCATTAATCAGTCTCTCAAATTAGTTTTTTGGTGACTTCATTTATTTTATTTTATTTATTATTTATCATTAGACATAGAACAAAGCAAATTGTCACATTTGAGAAACTAGAACCAATTAATTTGCTGACTGAATATTCAACTTTGCTCTACAGTTAACTGATTTTTTATTTGCAAGAATGCTAAAAAAATATCAAATGACCACCATCTGATTGAAAGCTTTTGTGTGTTTGGACATAGGAGAGTAGCTGTAGTTCAACAGTCTGTCTTGGCAAAGAATTTAAATAATACTGGAGAAAGGTAATTGCTGTCTACTGGTTAGAATCTAGACCAGGGGTGTCAAACTTATTTTAGGGCACACAGAAACCAATTTGATGCGAAGAATGTTACCACTATCACAAATGCAAACTATTCTAGGGGGAAATAAAGCTTTTACTTTCTTTGTAAAGAGTGTAAAGAAGTACAAGTACATTCTAAAAATGTTACATTTTATAAACCACTCATTCACAAAATAGATTTTTTCCAGTTAGTCAATCTATTATCATTACAAAGAAGCACTATGATTGTAAATCAAATAAACGTGTCGGCAAGGCTTAACCGATTAAATAAAGAAAGTATTAAAATAGATGAATTTTCGAACCTCTAGCTCAACAGTTCAGTCACACTCATGATGAGATCCATTCTTAATGACATGCAAAACAACATTTAAAGATTGCAAAATACAGTTATATGTCCAACAATTATGATCCCCTTCTTTGGAATTTTCTAACTTTCAAAGGGATCTAATGTACTGGACGCCACAATTAACAGTGTCTACAATGAAAAACCAGATGTTTCTTGCAAATATTTGGACTGCAGATTGGTTTTGGACTTGCAGGGAGAATTTTGGGTTAGTAAACAGGTTAGGGTCAGGGTTATACATAAATGCCTACCTGGCACATGGAAATGCTTGGGGGCTTGAAAAGTGGTATTGGTGGGTGTAGCACACCTAGGCTCTGGCTGACTATAATAAGGTGAACTCCTTCCACTCTCACTGCCTGTAGACAGCCCAGCCAATCACAGTGGGAGAAACCAAAGAATGAATAACCCACAACCAAAAACAGAATACAGACAGACTATTAAAAGACACACTGACAAAAAACACCTGATGGAATGTATGTGCATGCATGTGTTTGTTCCAAATGTGTCATCCACTCAAAGTTCTTCTATCTAGTTTATTTTTTATTATATGTTTGTGTGTATTGGTGTGTGCCTTTGCTTAAGTGGGAGAATTACCAGGGACATAATAATGCAGTGGGGAGCCTCCGTGGCGACTGTGTGCAGGAGAGTCAGTATAGGGGGAGCTGGAGGAACGCCTCGTTCTTAACTCCATGCCATCCAAGAGATCCTGGAAGGAAAGGAAAAGGGGCTGCCTTAGAGGCTGTCTGAGTAATGTGCTTTAATTTACAAAAGGCAGTAAATTTGACCACAAGGCTACTTCCACAACACAATTTTATTCATGATGACAGCAGTTTATTATTTTACATGGTACATATGCTGCTAGCAGTCCTCCTAGTGGACAAGCATGTGAAGATCTAGGATAATCAGACACACCGTACATAATATTTGGTCAGTGAGACAACTGCTTAACCTACTGAAGCTACAAAGAAAAATGCAAATGAAGTTTTAAAGACTGACAGAGCTCCGTTACTACCAGGACACACATTAACAGAATACTTTGTTGCTTACTTCCCTTCTTGCCAACACTTAGAAATTAAGATCATTATACAAATAGCTCTATATTAAATATGCAGCTGGTTAGCCTAGAATAGTGTGTAGACTGGGAAAAGGAGAGATATGTAGCCTGACTCTGTCTTATGGGAACAAAATCCACCTACCAGCACTTCTAAAGCTCACTAATTAAGACATTATATCTCAAGTGTACAAAGGTATTTCCCGAAGTGTCACAATATTCCTACTGCATCATTTTTGTTTTTTTTTTGTCCAATCTGGCATTGCTGGCAATTCATTTATATCAAAATCAGCTTGCAGAAATTTAGGAGACATCAATCTGAGAATTTTGCTGCCAATACAAGACACCAAAGCAAAGTTTTTAATTTATATACATGATGCTGAATGCACTAAAATAACCAATCTCTTATCAACCTCATCTACTTAATAAGTATTGCTGATGCAGACAGCTGATCCACATCACTTAACTTTACTGTCTGCAAATCTGAAATTTTAGAAAAATAGCTGTTATTGTCCTGTTTTCCCTGTCCAATGTAAATGTTCTTTCCTCTTCGTTAATGACATATCACATGTGAAAATTTGTCAATGCACATTTGAATCGCATCATATCTAACATATTATTTGCATGGTTACATTTAATTTGTGTAGCAAAGCATAACTTCTGAACCACTACACAAAGAGGTAAAGTTATTGGGGGAGTTCTTACATGAGAGTACGGTGATAAGGAACCCAATGACTGGAAAATAGGGAGAATAAAAGGAGTTAAAATGAAATATTAGACCTGGTCAATTTCTTTTCATCAGACAAAATTCAACAAAAAAATAAATTTGTGTGTTTATGTGTTTACCTGCCTACAGTTGTAACTCTCCAAAGTGTCATCTGAGAGGTTTGTCTGTGCATGGTCAGCCTGATAAGGAATGATGTCAGGCCGCTGGACATCATATGTGGCTTTGACCCTGGAAAGTGCTGCCAGCTGCTTATAGTCCAAAACATCAGCCTTAGACTGTTAGAGAGAGACAAGCAGACAGAGCTACACGTGAAATAAAGAAGGACCATAAATAGTAAACTGGGTGTAGCAAACAATCTAAATAAAAAATAGAAGAAAAGCAATGGAGGAGACAGAAATGTTTACATAGAAAAAACACCCAAATGGAAATATAGGGGTGGGAAGCAAGACTAAAAAACAGAATAATACAGTGGGGTGATGATTAAATTGAACTGAAATAATCTTTGATGGACTAATTAAAATTTTAACTTGATATAACAATTTCAAATCAAGCTAAGCTAAAAGTCATGCATTGTCAGAAATTAACTCAGGATCTGAAACTACTCCTGCAGAAGAGCTAAAGGGCACGAGATGAAAATCTATTTATTATAAAAGGCAATAATATGCTATTAGCAGATAGAAACTGAGGCAGGGAGAGAGACGCGTGGTGAGACCGGCCAACAGACAGACAAGATGTCTGCTTGGAGACTGATAGCACAGACTGCCTTAGCTTTCAGGGACTGTTTGTGCCTCTGTCTATGCTGGTTATATCTGAGTGATGGCTGTGACAGTGACAGCTGAGGGTGTAACCATAGCGGTGTTGGCGTAACCATAGTGACAGTTACTCACACAGATGAGCCGATGAGGAGAACCGAGGAGAGGAGAGGAGCCTGGAGGAGAAATGGATGCTGTCTCAGAGGTACGTCTCAGCTGGTAGGATGAATGTCAGTGAGAGCAAGAAGGTAAGTAAAGTTAGCTTAAATACAAAAGTGAGTGCTGAGAAATAGTTTGTTTGAATGCAATAAAATACTGTATATTTAATAAAGATTTTATTTAAAAGTTGATTTGATTTACTTTGTGACTTCATATCTACAATAATGTTTTAAGTACTGCTACGGTGGGTCTTAAGAAAAATCCTGCATACATATGTTTCAAATGCAGCTACAGCTTATTTGGAGCTTGGGTCACTTTTGTGTTACGCTAACAAACAATTAATGGTACGCAAAACTATATCATACAATATATATACAGCAAATCTGCTGTATATCCTTTGATTTAAAGAAAGATGAAGTTGTTAAAGTACATCAGAATCAGAATATTTTATTAATCACAGGAGGGAAATTGTACATAAAATAAAGTACAAGAAATTAGTTGGTACACAGTAAATGGACAAAAGTACAGGACCACCTACACATTACACCCTACTGAAGCTTTTATGACATTCTATTCTAAATCTATAGGAATTTATATAAATTTTGTCCCCCTTTTGCAGGTACAACAGTTTCCACTCTTTTGGGAAGGCTTTCTACAAGATTTTGGACTGTTTCTGTGGGAATTTTGCCCATTCACCCAGAACAGTACTGCATCTCAGCACCTTTTCTGTAACAAGTTGCTGTGGTTCTTAAACACATCCACGTTGCAATAATACCACTTACAGTTGATGGTGGAGTATCTAGGAGGGAAGAAAGTTCACCAAAAGACTTGTTGCACGGGTGACAACCTATTACAGTGAAAAATTTACCTTCGGCTGCTCCTTTGTATTCTCCCCAAGGGGTCGCCACAGTGGAGTAATCCACATTGGTAATTTGGCAAAGGTTTTACACCAGATGCCCTTCCTGATCCAACCCTGCATGCTGAGAGGGTCTTACGTCCCTGCTTGGAATTGAACAAGGCACTTTTCGCTTGTAAGGTGAATGTGTAAACCTCTACACTGCGGGGACACTTGGCAACCTATTACAGTATCCTTGGAATGGCCTATTCTTTCACAAATGTTTGTAAATACATATTGCATGGCTAAGTGCTTCATTTTATATACCTGTGCAAATTGGACTGAAGGAAACACCTGAATTCAATGATTAAGAGGTGTGGCCTAAAATGTCTGTCCATATAGTGTAACTTCAGTAAAAGTGTGTTTTGTTACTGCTGCATAGGGCTGGACAGGGCTTTTCCGCTCACAGCCGGAGCTGTGTGCTGCCTGAGATAAACATATTTGTGATATCCACTCTCTCTCTGACACAACAAAGTCAAGACTAAAAAAAACTGTAATAAATGTGGCATTCGGTACAGTCTGAAGCTAGAGCTGGTTTATTTTTTCTTCATAGTTACATGGTTCAGGACAGATATCCACTTTACACTGATTATCATACAACTACCTAAACAATACTTCTGTACCTGTTATATATTCTCTGTGACAGCATTATTAGGCCAAATCTTAATTATGTAAATGCTCTTGTAAATGTTCCTCTAGGTGCTGGCATAGCTGAGTCTCACTGTTTTTCACATGTTCACTTCTCTGTTAAGCTGAGTAATCATTTGACTATAAAACGAATTTTAATTTCCTTCTAATAAAATTCACAGATACATCCTCCTCCTCTGCCCTCATGTGATGAGCCCACAATCTATTATTTGCATTTTCAAGATAACTCTAGGATTTGGCAAGCAGCTGTCAAAGTGTAGCTCATATAAATATTTTCAATTAAATGCTTTGTCGAAAAATGTAACATAAACCCTTTAGCAAGTCTCTTCGGACAATCTCTGCCAAAAAAAGTTGTAATACTAGTTTGGAAACTCATGCATTTGGTAAATTATACCAAAATTTAAAACTGTATATTGCACTTAAGTATTTTATTAATCAACAGCAAAATAATTTATATTTTTCAGAATTTTTTATATACAAAACTGCATTTATTGAAGGCAGACTTGATTCCTATAATGCAAAGAATATCATACCAGCATATAAAAAAGAGTGACACATTTCAGACACAGAAAAGAAAGAAAAGAATCACAGAGAGGACAAGAACAGAAACAGAGAGGAAGGACTGGGGGTTGCAGGTATTTTGAGTAACACTCACCCTCAGTTTTCTCTCCAGCCGAGCTGCTTCTTTACACATGGGGTGCCAAACCTCTGAACCTGCACACACACACATACAATTTTATCTCAGTTTACTTTGTTTATTGCATGTGGGCAGCAGCCATACAGTTTTATGGTATCCTATGAAGAGCAGATCAGCCTTTCTCAAGTGCATCAACATCAATCAAAGGCACACACACAGGAGGCACTGTGTGCGTCTGTGGAGGCAGTTTGTCTGGACTGAAAACAGAGGATGTAGCTCTTCTCGTCTCCCACACAGATAAATATTGAGGAAGACAGAGAAGAAGAGAATTTCAAGCCATGCCAGCAGTGTTCTCCACTTCATCCAAACTGAAATATCTCAACAAGAACTGAACAGATTGCCACAAAAAATTTCGGACATTTATATTTCTCACACAATGTATAACTTTGGTGATTCAGTGACTGTGCATCTTTTTTAGTTTGGCTTACTTTGTTTACTAATAATACAATGCTTCAGCTTCATCTGTCCTTTCTGTTTAGTAAAAATTTGCAAGTGTTGATTTGCTAAAAATATATTTAGACATCTGATCTTAACAATTTGCTCAGCTATGCCTAACCATGCCCCACTTAACATTGTCACAGTCTCCATTTTCCTTAGTTTTTATGATATTTATGTGTTTTCTCTCTTTTCTTGTGTGCTCTACATAATCTGGTCACACACTTCCAAAGTTGATTCTGTTCATCTACCTGGATGAGTGAGCATGCATCAAGACTGGTCACACACTGTTTTTGTGTGCCGTGTGTCTCTTTCAGTTACTTCCTGTTTTATGTTGAAGGTTTTTTCCTCATGTGGCTATATTTCCTGCCTTTGTTTTTCCCCCATCTTCCTTATTGTCCAGCTCAGTTCAAATGTACTTTATTAGCTTTCTCCACCTGGTGGGTCTTTAGCCTGTATGAATTCTCTGTCTATGTCATTTTGTCAAGCTGTTGGTCCCGTGTCTTCCTTAACAGTTTCTAAGTTTTGCGTTCCTATCACCTTTAAAAACAAAAAACTTATTATAGTTTGACTTTTTTTGATACCACTGCACAGAGTGAAGAACTTCGAGTAAAGTTACTTTTTGCAAACTCCCTTTCTACCTTCTTGTTGTCCTGTATTTTGAACCATTTAAGAACTTTTTCTTAAAACACAATAGAAATGAACAAATAATCAAATATAAACAAGGGTGATGTGCAGAGCTGTAGTAACTACAGAGGGATCAAGTTGATGAGCCATACCATGAAAATATGGGAGAGGGTTGTTGAAGCCAGACTAAGAAGAGAGGTGACCATCAGCGAG
>VUQH01037984.1:0-29604 GCA_015106775.1 Etroplus canarensis | reverse complement strand
AGGCATGGAAGGTACAGGGTCCCCCCCCCCCACCTCCAACAGGGTGAGGGGTTAATGAAATGCTCTTCCACGTGCTGATTTCCTGCACTCCACTGCTGAGTGATAAGTAGCTAACCAACGAAGCCTGTAATTACAATCTTACAAAAACCGGCCTGATCTGTATATAAATCTCACCATCCAATTACAAGATGTAATAATTCTGCACTCAGGCTGGTAATGAGGTCTAATACTGGCGCATGTGATAATCCCCTCTGGATGCGGGCTTGATCAGATGTTGGCTTTGTAATTAGACTGGCAGAAAATCATTATTTCATGTTCAAATAGAAAATGAGGTTGGTGGGAAGTTAATTTCTCTACGCTCTGTGAAGCGTAGACAAGAATTTAATGATTTAATTACAGTTGTAAGCTCTTTGGATGAGACTTAAATTGAGCTGAGATTTTTTTTGCACACTGTCGCATTGAGAGCCGGGCACATCAAAGCTTTTGACAAGAGTTCAGAATGATAGGGCTGCCCGATGCTTTTGATATGGTGAAATTCCTATTCTTGTTATCCAGTCAATTCTGCTTAAGTGAATTTCTGATTACTGAATAATAGTGCCAAGAATGTTTGCAGGACTAAACTTGATAGTAAAACAAAATCATTTTTCTACTTTAGATTTAGAGAACCAGCCACAGGGACCCTCAAGCCAGTGTACTCTTAGTGCCGGTCCCAAGCCCGGGTAAATGGTGAGGGTTGCGTCAGGAAGGGCATCCGGTGTAAAAACTTTGCCAAATCAAATATGCGGATTCATAAAATGATCCGCTGTGGCGACTCCTAACTGGAGCAGCCAAAAGAAGAAGAAGAAGATTTAGAGAAACTGAGCAGCAAGTTATTTATTTTCATTTTTTTTTCATATTGCGTTTGTATTTAGCTGAAAGGAGAACACTCCTTTCTGTCCATATTATGTCTTTTGTCTAGGGAAGCTTGTCAGAACCAACAGTGGTCCAACTTGTTTGTCTGCAGCATATTTGCCAGCTTACATTTACCAGTGCCGCCCATAATTAATTTCATTGTGTAATGATGGGCGCCTAATATAAATATTAGCAAAATGAATGTTTGAAGAGTTCCTTAACTGCATTGTTTTCTTTCTTTTAACAATGACACTTTGTTCAACTGAAACAAAGCAGCAATATTTCCCACAGGTAAGGCCAACAAAGGATTGTATTTACTTTGCCTGTGTGATCACACAGTCTCCCTTCCCCTTTTACAGCTGGCATTAAACAGGAAGGAGGTGCGGCGTGTGTTGTCTGTTAAGCACTGTGCAATCACTCGCTCATTCACAGACTCGGGGTTTGTCGTGTCACATCCTATGACAGTCAGATAGGAATATCTCACCCTGGATAAGATGCACAGATTTGAGAAATGTCACTCAACATGACTGATTCTAGCCTCCCCTCCCTCTTTCTCCCACTTCCTTACTTAGCATTTCAAAATTCCCTTTCTTTGCAGCGCTCCAGGGAAAAGTGGTAAGAGGACCTCCTTTATGAGGCCTATCAGTCCAGGAGATGGATATGTTTGCTTATTGGACAGTAAAAGGCCAGTCTTCAGGTGACAACTGGCCATGGTTATTCAGCTTCTTTTCATGCATATTTAGAAGATGGTAATGAGCTTTTTTTGCATTGTTGCATGAGAATGGCGGGTCCCTGGTGGCGTTGACGGCAGAATCTGACTGGTGGAGTGTCCTATGTGTGTCTGTGTATTTGTGTGTGTATATATATCCCTATCCATCCATTTGCCTAGCTGGACATACTTGACTCAAGTCCTCCACCCTCACACACACAAACTCACCCAGTGGAAACACAAGCACACCACATCTCATCCACCTGCCAGTTGCCTACTGCCTAAGGATTGTGCGTTGCAGCTCAGGAATCGCCTCTGTGTACTTTGACTGTTTACAGTTAAATGGCCTCTTGTATTATTGATGGCTTCATATGTGGTTATAATATTGCCACACTGCAGCTGCCAAAAAGTTGCGATAAAAAAGAAGTCTGAAATATAAAAGTCATTCTAATTACCCATTTTAGCCCATCATAATACACTTTCGGATCATTACAGAAATAAAAACAAACAAACAACTAAGGTCTAAATGCATGTATAAAATGGTCATGGTAATTTTCATCATGAAAATAATTTGCATCTTCTCCTGAATGAGCTAGGTCAATGTTTATGGAATCTTTGGGACCACCCTGTGAAATTACATAAATAAAAAGACAAGGAGGGTCAAAGGCCATTGTCAATTAGTGCCTACCCAGATGAGCACTTACGAACCAACGGCATGGATGAAAATTGCATTATTTTTCATCAGCCTAGCTTTCACATAATACCATTCATGTTCTTGTTGGAATCAGCAATGGGATACTGAAGAGAATGTTGTTTCTGATTAAAGCTGTGTTCTTAGCTGGCGTATTAAAGCCTAACAGCTGAGCGCCGCCTCATCAGAATAACTCTCATTTGGCAACAAATATTTCCACTGAGAACCCTTGTCTGTGAATTTACTGCCTTGGTGTGTTGCATGTGTGTCATCACACTGTTGTAAGTGCCCCTGTGTGTTTCTACAATGGTAGAGGTTAGCTGGAGCAACCGAGACGGTGAAACCATTCTCTTCTGCCTAACAATAGCCACATGTATCAGAATTGAATGTGACTTTTGATATCTATTCTGATTTAAAAATCATTGCTATAGGCATACCCAGTGGGACACCTCCAGTCTAGCCCATATGTCACTCTGATTTGTATCTCAGTGCTTACATTAACAAGGTGGCCAACACCAATGCACCATTACCAAGGTTTATGAACACTTTATCACACACCTGTACTCAGGCCAGACATGGCTTTACTGTGATGTCTATGATTCTTTGGCAGACGTGTCCCCAGCCAGACCCCCGTCTGATGAACATTTGGCAGGTCAGGCTAGACGTCTCAGGGATCGTGTGGTGGCCTGGACAGGCCAGGGACAGGAAAGAGGACTTCTAAATCAGCCAGCAATCCAAAGGACTTCCATAAATCCTCCAAATGGGCTCGGGTGGGGAACGTAAAGCACACCTGCAAGACTTATGTAAGTCTTATTAAACCATAAATTGCTAACACCAGCCCCTCGCTAGAGCTGCTCTTGGCTAGAATAAATCTGAGTGTGTCCGGTATGCAGAAAGAGAGAGTGAGAAGGAGGGATAAAATGGGTGAGACAGAGAGATATAGTAGAGGTTAGAGGTAGTGAGAGTTAGGTGGAGGATACTAAAGGTCTGACAGGAAAGTATGTCAGACCTTGATGACAGAGCAGGCACTAATGGGCTTTGATAGTCAACATTTACCATTATAGCTGCTTTAGCAAAGTGGAAGTTTAGGGAACATCTCAGAAAATGTCATGCTTGCAAGACTATTAATGCATCAAACACTTTGTGGTATCAGCTTCAGTCTCGTCAATGTAACTATCAAACCGCAAAGAGACCTTCCTAATGCCTTTACGGCCTGCATGGAATAACTCTTCAGTAGTCACACAAACAGAAACCAGTGTGAGCAGCATAGGGAATATTTATAGGAAATCAGAGTTCCTGAGCTCCCGTGAGTTCCCAACACACCCACGCTCTCCTCCCTGCTTGGTTGTGGGTCCTTGAATTAAACATCAAAGCACACAGGAGTGTAGGGCCCAACTGCCATAAATAACAGCACGCTTGGGGAGTGGAGGGGAGGATGTTCAGATGGGAAGAGAGCAGGTCACCCGATCACTCATACACATTCTGTCAAAGCAGATTCATTTGTTCACAAAATGGGTGATGTTGTGTGAGGTTATTGATTTTTGCATGCCATCTGTCTTGTCTGAGGCTTTGGCAAGCAGGCTCTGGCACTACCAGCCTCAGGTTCACCTGTATTAGTATCTACAGCTCAGGTGGACAGAAGGGAAATGTGCAACAGATTTTGGACACAAGTATTTGATGGCTTATGTGACACATACTCAGATGCAGTGCTTTCTGGAACAAAACTCTTGATTTTTTAACTTCTTTTTAATAAACTTTGTTTTTGTCACACGCACTAAGGAAATAATACCTTATATTTTTAAATGGCCTCCATTGCGAAGAATATCTGATACATTCTTCTTTAATTAATGACAATCTGAAACATTTACTGAAAATTTAATTTAAACAGCAGTACTGACTGCCTTGATCAAAACGTGGACGAAAATCCACGCTGAAGGTGATGATTAACATCTCATTTGTCGACAACACCTGCATACACAAGTTTAGGCCCACCCTCAATCTCCTCCTTAACTTAGTGTAGAAGTCACAGTGTACCTCCATGTTGAGCTATGGAGTGTGGAGGGCAGGCCTTCAAACATGGGCCCCAGCTGCTGCTGTGTATTTTTGTCAGCCAACACACTCACATTGGCATCCCTCAGTGTTTGCTCTTGTGGAGGGCACATGTTACTGGGTAAATTATCACAGCGATGGTAAACAGTGTTTTTATGAGGGAATGTAGCTTGGTTGTTATATTTGAAGTCTGTGCTTTGTATACTGCTGTGCTATTAGGACAGATTGAGGATGTTTGTGCCTGGTGTCTGCACTCCGCCCATGTGGGGTACACACACAAACACATGCACACATGCACTCACAGTGACAGGTTTAGCTGTAGTTTTGAGTCTTAAATGGCTCTTTTGTTATTTTCATCACAACAACAGCAAAAACAAAAACAGTAATGAAAGAAAGAAAGAAAGAAAGAAAGAAAGAAAGAAAAAGAAAGAAAGAAAGAAAACATCACAGCTTAAGGAGTGTGTCAGTGTCACACTCATGTCAGTCTCCAGGTAAATGCAGATGAATGGCAACAGCAGGGGAAGCCGGAATTCCGAAGTGCAAAAGATAAATGTCACACACTGAGAATATATGATGTGTGTTTCAATATGACTAAAATAAATGGGGACACCATTTTTTCATTTGTAATGACGGGGCCTACAGACAATGTCTGATAATTGCTTTTCAGTGCTATATAAGTATGATTTAGCTGTAACAACAGTTCTTGAAAACACTATCAGGAGCTGATAATAAGGTAATCAGAGTCAAACAGTTGGATGGCTTTGAGATAAAGGAGTGGTGCTTTAAGGTCTTCACTTTTCAATTAAACTCATTTGAACCATGAATAAGGGTCTCATTAATTCTGCTGACAACAGTGTCTCTCTTAAGGCCCTTTTGGGTCCCATGATACCCCCTTTTTGATTAAGAGGTCTTTTAGATTAGGGAGTTTGTTTGGAGGGTGCTATTCAAAAGATTTTCTCACCATATTTTGACACTGGGTAGTATGGGATAAACAGTACTGGGACTGCCGTGATACTAACTATAAACATTCAAGTCATGCATGCAGTCCAGAGAAGCAAGAGCATCATAGAAATACCTACAACATGAAAAACATCATGATGAAATCTAATTTCTTAAAGACAGTTTGATATGGAAACTGTTGCCCTCACTCTAGTGATCTGTCACATACTCAAGTGGTTGTTCACTCACTGCAGTTAGCTTTTTAGATTTTCCAATTCTAAAAATGATAGAGTGCTCCATTGTTGTATGAATGGAGGAAATGGAAGAACAGAGGGCATAATGATGACATTTTTCCCACTTTTTTGAGCCCCAATTACCCACTAATGTGTAATAAAACCAGAAAAATGGACAGTCATTATGGGTGGGCCCTTCTACAATGACAAAATCATTCTTTCCTAGCCTTGTGTTCTTTGGATGGGAATAATCATGTTTTGTCCCCAACACCTGCGCTTCAGTTACTCTGACCTGCTGCCCAAATGAGTGCAATTAATGACAATTACCCTCCAGGTGTCACAACATAGACATGTACTGATAGGGACCTATCTGGAGGGGGCACGTGCTTGTCCTCCAAGTAAATATGTAATGATAACAGTTGTAACACAGCAGGGTGGAGAGGGGGCACAATTGTCACCAGTGCAATCTATTTGTGTTTGCCTCAGCTCTGCAACACATTAACCAGTCCAGACAAACCAGAGTGGATAGACTTGGGTTTTCCCTTTAGAACAGAACTAAATTGACTAGATGTGCTGGGATTCTTAATCAGATGAAAATTAGGACAGATGTGGTGGAGAAATCCTTTCTATCTCAGACCTTAATTGTATTGGTGTGCTGGTGACCAAGCATTTTTTTGCATGAAATTTCAGGTCTTGTTTCTATAGCTTTGGTTACCATTCTTGCTGGTATTCACAACACTGTTACTGCTTAGATCTGGAAAGGCTGCGGCATTACTTACAGAGTCAAATCAAGCAACAACAAAAAAAGAAAAAAGAAAGTAGTCAGGTGATCAATCAGGTTTCAGTCAAGCCCCAGTTTTCCCCCAACTTCACTAAAACAGAAAACAAAGGCAAATGGTAAAATGATTGCCAATACTGTTGTTGTAAACATTACTGATTACAGACTGAATGCCAGATTCAATATTTGTCCATCATTCTTGGTATAGCTGTAAATACACACTGTTTTCCTGTAATTACAATGATTATTGCAAACATTTCATGTGTGTTCGTGTTCCGTTTGGTTTTACCTCCAGTTAAAGAGGTTTTGATTTTCTGACTAAAATGTCATTTATTGGCCTTGGAATGTGTTCGCCATTTTCTTATCATAACTGCAGTGGCAGCAAAAGCAAAGTATGCTCAAAGTTGAAATAAACTGTAATCAATCTTTAATAGTCCAGTGGAATGCTTTTTTTCATTCCCAATAGATATTTAGAATTTGGCAAACAAAAAGTTTTAAAAAAGCTGAAAGATTTACATCATCTTTGTAGTAATGCAGAAACGAGAAAGAGCTGTTACAGTCTTTGAAACCTTCAGTAAAATATGGGCCTGATACTGTGTGTATATTCTTTAAATGGAAGCTGCAATATAATCTAGGGCCCATTTCCCTATGTGAAGAGAGATTTCTCAGGTGTAAAAGTCAACTTTAACCCTCCTCCTCTTGTGGGTTCACCGTCCTTTCCATCTGAACTTGCATTAGCATAAAGGCATTAAAATGTGAATAGGAATTAATTTGGACTTTCCCCTCCATAGGAATTAATGGAAGTTTGTTCTGCCCGTACCCCTCAGATGGCTTGCACTCCTCCACAGTCCATAAATATTAATATTAATACGGCATCGCATTTAAAGGTAGCGCTTGACTGAAGCCGTATACAGAATATTATTAGAGATCACGATACGTTTCTCATGAGAAGTACAGCTGAGTGAATGCATTGCCTTGCCGTTGTGATCTGTAAAATCCAATCTTCATACAGCACAAAAAGTTATTTTCAGAGAGACGGAAGATTAGCAGGGCCGAATGGCTGCTGTCTAAAGCCATTAGGCAAGTGGGGATTTTTTTTTACCTTGAGTTGAGAGAGAAGGGCCCACATCTTATGCTCTATCAAGGTACTGATTCACAGTCACACTACTGTAGCACTATTATCATGCCTGAGCAGATCATCTCTGCAGATAACTATTATCACCGTCTTCACCGCATCGCTCCAGTCTACTCACCCACATAATACAGACCACAGAAGTTTTTGACACTCTTCCAAATCACTGTATTCACATTCTTTCTTTTCTTGCATGGTCTTTGTCACTTTCCTGTGTGTGCTGTGTGTGGTTGTACCACACATCTTCAATAGAAGTGAGGTTACTGAAAAGCTGGGCCCCAAATCTTGACTTGTATAAAGCACTGATGAATCATCTCTGGGAAGGGCAGTAAATAAATATTCATAAAAAAAATTAAGAAACCCCATGACATAATTTCAACCTCTTTGGTTATTTTTTCTAACTGATTATTATGTGAACACATTACTTTTAGTGCTTGGTCCAAACTCTGCTGAGTTGACTGAAGAAAAGAAAGGTATATGTCAAATTATTCAGCAGGTCCTCTCCTCTTCTCTGTCTCCCTGCTTGAGGAGTGCTGATCCTGACAGGTTACAGTGGGCAAGGTGAGACATGTAACTGCTGAGCCCTGTGAAGGAGAAGGAGAAGTTGTCTCTGAAGACAGAGTCCCAGTGTGTGGGTGAAAGCTGCATGCTGCCACCCCAGCAAGCTCAGTAAACAGTATTTGCCTTTAATCTTTGATCCATAATCTTTACCTCTCTCACATTTAGTCAATACACTCTCACTTTGTTCTTGGAGGAAGTGAAGTGTGAGGCTGAGAATGTATTATGTAAAAGAAAGGCGTACATAATACACACAAAAATCAATTACCAGGGTTAAAATGGGTAGGGCCAGCTTGATGTAAGGTTAATACCAGTCACATGATGTATAATAGGCCCAAGCATGTTTCTTTTAAATTTTAAGCACTGTGGCATGTTGATAACTCTGTTGACCAGAACACAATGCATGTACAATAAAACTACACAGACAGAACAATTTGGAGCCTGGCTTAAGAACTCAGAAGAAAACACACGCCGTCAAACATACTCAAGTCCTCTAGGGTCATACAAAAAGACACATGATGTGTATTGATGTCTATGACTGTGATTAACAATAAAAATTTGAGCAGTTCATATTAGAATAGCTAGTAATAGTGCAAACCAATCAATAATTGTTTTACACAAAATATCAGTGAACTGCATTAATCCTTACTACCAGCCTGTGTTGTGCAAACATGCATTTTGTGGCAGCTCTGAGAGCTGAGGTTATATATGTGCATCAGGTCATTCCTGTAGCGGGCTGGTCCAGGTCGGCCCACTCCCCTCTGAGAGCCCCCTCATCAAGCAGGCCTTTCCTCTGCCACCCTCTTCCCCACAATCCCCATAAACTCTCATAATTGCCACATTAAACTTGAGTTTATTATTTTTCTCCAGGTGCAGGTGTGCAGATGATATGAACCCCAGGTTGCATTTACATACAAATTGAAGGTTTTTATTAATCAGGCAGGCAGCAGGAATCAAACGGCAACACTCCATCAGGCCTTTAAATACATTTGGTGACATTTTTACCCGGCATTAGCATGATAGGGCAAGCGGAGTATAATGTACCAATGATTGCTTTTCCATTGAAAGCACAAACGGTTTCATTTTTCCTGTCATCTCAAATAAGTGTTAAAGAGGGTTTGGAGGCTATTGTGCGAGTGCCGTATGCTGGGGACTTGGGACTGCTGATGGCCATATTAAATAACCATTAGTGCCTGAGCTTAGATCATTGTGGCATCCGCCTCCTCTGAATTTATCCTGTGATTTCAAATGAAGGCAAGCTGTGCCAGCTTTCATAAAGTGCTCCAGCCCTCTCCATTTTTCCTCAAACTAAATGCATTACAACGGTAATTTTGTGACTGTTAAGATAACTAGCGTTAACAAGCACTTAATTAAAATGTACAATAAATAGCCGTCTGCAGCCTTATCTCCCCTCCAGAGCGACGCTGGTAGGAGGCTCCAATGCTCAGGCCGGCTGTTCCCCAGCTCGTTTGCAGATTAATTGCTTTTCTGTCTGGCGAAGCCTGCCTCTTCTGCAGCCAGATCGTAAATAGCCAGATAGGGAATTTATCAATCAGGGCTTTCTACCTCACTGATCTCCCCCACACAGCCCTGTCTGTCTGACTGTCTGTCTGTATGTACATCTCCTGCTATCAAACAGACTCCATAAATAAACTTCCAAAAGCTTCTGTTATACTAACCCTTCAATTAGCAAAAGGCTTTTATTTTCAGCGTAGTTGCATGAATATATTTGTAAACATTTTTAATTTCTGTATATATGTGTGGAAGGGATTAAGCATGCATATTTTTTGCCTGTGTTTGTTCTGTGTAGATACCTTATAAATAGCTGGGATAACTGGGGTAGTGATATGACAAATGGAACATTGTTGATACAGGACTCATGTTTTTGTAACCTTTACCGACGCTGTATTTATGTCTGTCTGTCTACAAGCATGTACCTACTTTATGGCGAGGTATTTTGTGCCCATTTATGTGTATACTGGGTATGTACAAATGGGCCTTAAGTGTATTGTGGGGGTTAATCAAACACAGGACGCACATAAAAGGAGCCAGAGATTGTGTGAGACAGGACAGAAGCAAACGGAGAGTATTTACAGTAATAAAAGTTAACAGTGGTCAACCCCTTAGGATTGAATTACTCCTCAGGCATGTGGCTGCAGCACTCTCTTCAAAGCTTTATAGACTTTTGGCCCTTGGTAAGCAACCTGCGAACAATGTTGCTCTTTAAAAGAAAAAAAAAAATATTGTTAAAACAAACTCCAGCCTGCTGCCCCCCTCCCACACTGAAGCTTCCCCTGCTCTGTCGGCGGCCCACCCTTAACCTCCAGATGATAAATCTGCCTGCAGAAGCTGTGAGGTGGAAGACCCCCATGCTGGAAGACCCCCATGTGTCCTCCATGACACATCCTGTTTGTGTAGTCATGGATTCAACCAGTGATCTTTACACACATAATTCACTTAATGACAACACTTGCTCCCTTCCTATTTTTATATCTGAGTTTCTTTAGCATTGCGATGGTTTCTTGTGGTCACAAGGGCTTCATTATTTTCATTTAGGGATATCAAACCTGCCAATCAAGAATTTGGACAGACAGTGAATAGCAGTATATGAAATGTGCTTTGGGCTCTGTCATAACGCAGTACTGCAACAAGCTGCACTGTATAACAGTAATTTAATTTAACTGTTTTTTATAGTTACATTTTTGGTCAGTGCTGTTACCTTACAATCAAGAAGGTTCCTGGCTTGAACCTCCCGGTTTCTCTGTAGAGTTTGCATGTTCTCTCCTCTGGGTTCTCTGGCTGCCTCTATGTCAGGTTCATTGGTGATTCTACATATGCCATAGGTGTGGATGTAAGAATATGTAGTTGTTTGCTCCTCTGTTAGCTCTTTGAAGCAGACTTGCAATATGTCATTTGGGATAGGTTCCAGCTCTGTCTTGACCCTAGGCTGGATAAATGATTAAGTAAATGGATGGATGGATTTTTGAGTTACAATGACATTAGTTCACTGTAGATGTGGAAAGTTATGCAAAAGTATACTTCCACTTTGCACATGAGTCTCCTGAACAAATGCTGATTTTCTAGACAAGTTTAAACAAACGTCTTCATATACTTGTCAAATAGATTTCCCACAATGGAAATTGTAATTGTTGTGTTTTCCCAATTTCTCTTCCATCTTGACTGGCTTTAGGAAATTGGAAATGATGATTGTATAAAGGCCCTAACTCTGTTTTGGCAATGTAACACCTGGGCAAGGGTCACTGGAGGCTTTCTAGGCTTCCTGTTTGCATTTTGCTGTGTTAACAGTCACATTAGTGGCCACACAAATGTGACTGCTGCATCTTGTACCCTGTTCAGGGAGACTATGGACATCCATGGTGGTCTAAGGGCCTGTGAGGCTCTCTGGCAAGCATTAGGAAAGCATCCATTTGACAGTGATGCTACAGTTATCAGGCCCACTTTAGAAAAAGCGGTTAATGTGTGAGAGCATGATAAGTGTAGTTCTAAGTAATAGTGAAATAGTAAGAGTAAAAGGAGTGGGGAATTACATGGATCTGTAAGTTTAGGCTTGTTCCATGGACGTGTCCCAGTAGAGAAAAAAAGGGATGACAACACAGAAGCTGTGATCTGAGAAAACAAGACATCTGCACCTTTAACCTTGTTGTCATAAATCAGTTTGTACAGGCCACTTTGCCCTCTGTTTCTCACTCCTGTCTGTCTTAACCTACATGTCACAAAGGTTCTGATCTTATAGATTAAAGTTTATTATGTGATTTCTGCTGTTTATCCGTATTAGTATCTGTTAGTGTTATGTTTTATATTCAGATTTTGTTTAACTGGAATATTAATCTGTTTACCTTGACCCTTTGGAAAGCACTTTGGGTCACCCCCTGTTGTTTTTAGATGTGCAATATAAATATAAGTGACTTGACTTTGATCTATATTTTTGCCAAGTGCATTGTTACTCAGCAAAATGCTCTGAATAAGTCTTCTCTGACCTGATTTAAATTTTACCAGCATATAGGAGAAACAGGTATTAATCTTAGGCATTCAATTCTGAGCAACTGAGATACTATACATACTGCTTTGATTGCTCTATTCCATCTTGGGTTATTATTACCCTCTGTTGTGACAGCCACAGCAGATACAATCAATGCATATATCAACACTGGCCTATGTGGGTCAACAGAGGAAGATACATTTTTCAGGAGTCGCAGTAGCCACAAGAGTTTGTGGAAAACAAAGGGCTATTGTAATAGCTTTTGCTCAATTGTTTACTCATTGTTTAGACTTTGGAGAGAAAATTAAGTTTGGAAATTGCATTTTTATATACACCCACAGCCACACACAGACTTTCACTCATATTGGCCATGCCTCAAAGTCACCTGTCATTTTGCATGTGCCATCTATGCATGATTTGTGCAGAACAATTCCTGTATAAATCTGCATGGGCTACAGCAACAGTAAGTCAAGAGAGTTTATATTTTCCATAAATAATCTGCTGGTCATTGATTTCCAGTGGTGAGCAGAAATATGCCTGATCCACCTCAAGGGGCAGTGGATGTATCAGATGCTTACTTTTGTGGTCAAAGCTGTGGCAGTTGCAACCCATTTGTTGTGGTCACAAGATCCAAACTGATTGTCCTTAAGAGGCAAACTTGTCAGGAATGGTGACAAAAAACACATTTTGTTGTACAGATAAAGGCCTATACGGATTTGATGCTGTTATCATTGCTTTTTTTAGGGACTGAATTTTGGAACTCCAGGAAAATAAACAACACATATACATAAAGGCATGAAGTTAGTATGCCTAGAATTTGGAAATACATTTGATGTAGTCTGAATAGCCCCTTAAATATGAATGTTTAAAAGATACCAAAACTCTGAATTGCCTTTTATAAACTACCTATACTTTTTCTGTTTCATCACTGTTTGCCACACACCTACCAAAGACTTATGTGGTTCATTAACCACTACCAAAGATGAAGCCCCTAACTATATACAGGGAAAGAGGAGCTATAAGTCTGGCACTTTGTGATTTGGTGTGGTCATTTTGTTGTAGTGTCACCCTCTGACTAATCAAGTTGTTGATTGGTGTGTTTGCTGGCACCTTAGAGAGGGGAGACGGGAATTGATGAGGTTTAATTGGTCTGTCTGTTGTCAGCTCTCATTAGTTCCTCATTTAACACTATCGGATGGTGTGAGTCAATTGCACCTACAGGGGCAGGAGCATGAGTATGTGGTGTGGGAATGTGTGTGTGTATGTGTGTGTGTTAGTATTAGCAGTATCAGTATTTCTGCGAGAAACTACAGTTGATTGTATTACACACCCACTGCAAATTCCTGATCATCCAAAGAGATCAGACTAAGGGTATGAATTTTAATAACTGGTTATTATTATTCTTTTTTTGAATTTATGTAAAAGACAAACAGTACTCTCAAAACTAAATAATAAACATGCTGCCATTTTGTTATCACATATTGGCATAGGTGGATGCCCCTGCCTTCCATCATGCCTTGCCATGAGTGACAGCTGTTAAGACGACTTCAACATGGTAGTGAGAATTGGTGTGGATGTGGCAGTGAGCTGTGGAATTTGCTGCTGCTGCTCGCTGATAGCTCTCCGAGGGCTTGGGTGTCACTCCAGTGACGGCCTAAGAGCCATTAATTTTAGCCTTTTGGAGTGGTTGCCGTAACAAGATACCATACCCCTCCACCCCCCTCGTTCCTCACAGCAGGGCTCCTAAATATACATTTATTTTCAGAGGGAGTCCCCCTAGTCAGGATATGATGGATGTTGACTAATCAGATGGCGTGCAAGTGTATGTCCACACACAGACCCCTCTACATTGGTTGAATGGATAGTGTAAATCACCGCGAGGGGGCTTTGTTGGGGCCTTGTCTTTGGTAAGGATCTTAGAGATATGATACTGTGTGCTGTTGCTGCCTGAGTGGGTCTATCTTAAGACCCCACATGGAGGTCTGGCATTCACCAAGTCTCTGTGGGTTTGAGGGCAGGAAGGAGGAGGGCTGCCTGTGGCCTACACTTACTTCAAGAAACACTTACCATGTGCCTCTTTTCTATTCTTGCCTCTGGATGACATAGATCCATGAACATATTCAGATAAGCAGTCCCCTTCCTTGGCTTTGACATTGGAGAAAAAGTGACCCCCATTATCTTCTTGATTAGCATGGACAAATCCAATGTATCTGCTTTCGGAATTAAATGCATATTTATCCCCTGTGTTAACATGTCCACAAATACGAGGTACATACCGCATACAGCACAGAGACACATGTATCATCTTGATTTCCAGTCCTTGCTACTATTGAACTGATATGCTCTGACAGGCTCCTTCTCCCTGCCACTGGGTGCTAGATGCTGGGTGGGGGTTTAAGCAAGGCTGCTGCTTACATGCTCTGTAGGGGGGAAAGCTGGCAGCTCCTGGGGCATGGCAGATGGTAGAGGGGAAGGTTGGGGCTTCCTGGCCTGGCTTTCTTTGACCTGTGGTGGGGGAGAAAGAAAAAAGGACAGCAGGACTTTAGACTATAGCCCGTAACCTACAGAGTAATTAACAGTGTGTAAAAATACACCTAAAAGCTTGAATTTTAAATTTGAATTCTTATACTACATAGTGAACATTTATAGAGTTACCAAAAAAGTCAGCTTGGAAATCACATGCTGATTTTCCTTCATTCTGTCACCTCCATTCCTGTACCTTCTTCCACCTTCTAAACACACATGTAAATTCCATAAACTGCAATTCAGATAGCAAAAATTAAATGAAAGAGGTAAACTCGTAATAGTGCTGGGGCAGATATGACACAAATGGATTGATATGATAATAGCTACAATTAAAGTGTTTCACACTTTCACTTCACAACTTTGATTTCATAAACAATACAGAAACAATATGACAGCACTGTTCCAGGCCAGGGACCCATTTTCATTTCCTATCATGACTAAACTTCCCTCTCCCCCAGTGCTGCTGTGAGATGCAGTATTAAAACCTTAGATGGAGGGAGAAAGAAAGAATAGAGAAGAGAGAGTGATGGAGGAGGGGGTAGGTGGTGTTGTTTAAGTGAAGAGCATGGCATGTCCTGGAGGATCTAATAAGCAGGTTGAAGCCTGATAAGGATAAGCTGTCCCTCTGGCTCTAGGGAGCCTTGTTTTAACCCCCCTCCCCTACACTTTTTCTCTCCCTCTCCTCCTCTTTTCAAGATGTACTTCTCTGAAAACAAGAAGAGGAAAGAGTAATCAAAAGAGAGAAGTAGACGGAGTTAGGAAAAGGTGAAATGAAAAAAGAGAAAGAGAAAGTAAAGAGGGAATGTATGATGCTAAGAATTGGAGGGTGAAAAGGCAGCAGTGGATTAGGAGAAGCAGCAGAGATGAAGGAGTGTATGATGAGATGCCATGAGAGGACAATGGGAATATGGGAAGGGGTGAGATAAAGAGAATGGGAGGAAAGGGGGCAAGCAGAGTAAGGAAAAGAGAAAAGGACAGGGGATTACAGGAGAAAAGAGGACAAGAGGGTGAAAATCCAATAAGGAAAATGGAAGAAATGAGCAAAGGAAAGACAAACTGATGCAAGTAAAACAGAATAAAGGAGGAAAGAGGTGACTATACAGAGGAGGTGGACAGAAAGAGAGGAACAGAGAGGAGAGATGAGAGGAGGAAGAGAGGAAGTTGAGAAGACATAGAGCTTATAAATGGGCTGAAAAGGACCTGCTGGTGTGTCAAAGCTTTAGATCCCACCCCTCCCCTGGGGAAAAAAGAGAAAGGAGAGACACTGACCTTGCATTATTTATGCTTAGCACTATTGGTCCAGGCAGACGCTGCTTCCCATTGTGTCTTCATAATGAGGAACTGCTATGAAGCTGAGGAAGAGGAAACACAACCAGGAGGCCAGTCTACATAAATGTGTGTGTGTGTGTATGTGTGTGCGAGAGAGAATGTGTGTGCTTCAGAGGTAGGTCATTATAATGTAACATACAGACAGTTTAGAGAACAAAATCTCAGGCACAAAAAAAACCATCTATGAAATTGGAAGGTATATACACAGCACACCCACACACGCAGACACAAGCCTGTATCCGCAACGTGTTTACAGTGTGAAAGCGTAGAGTCTAGAGAGGTCAGCTGTCATTTCCTGAGCTCATTTTCTTAAAATCCTCAAGTAAATATGAAGAAAGGACAGTAGGCGCTTTGAAAGTGGTCGAACTACACACTTTCTGCACCATCCCCAACAGAAGCCCTCTGAAGTTAATCAGTCAAGTTCTCGTCGAAAACTATACGAAGCCCTACACACTCAAAATCACCTCTGCATCAAAATGTCTGTGTTTCTGTATCTCTAAAATATTTTTTCTTGTTATAATCTGTATCAGCTTAGTGTATAGTTACATACCTGTGCAGGTAGTTTTGGTCTAGCTTATCACACTTTGTCATCAGGGTTATCTGATAGTGAGATTTCTGTCTCCATCGCTAAACAATGAAAGAGGATATAAGGTATACATATTAAGAAAATTAGAAGCAACTTATATCTCCTCCTAGTTAACCTCAAAAGACACAGTTTTTGGTTGAAACATTTTTGGTGCATAATCTTAAAACATTGAATTTAGCTGAAGTTGTATACTCTCATTGTCTTTTCCAAAGCACAGAACTTTTTTTTAACACATCATGGAAAATCTGGTTTCACTGTAATGTCTTAAATCTTAAACAGATATCTGAAACTCCTGGGAAATAAAAAACAAAAAGCTCCGTTTGGCTATACAAAAAATAATTTTAGATTTTTTTTCATAACTAAACAGACCCTTTCCTCTATGAATGTTTTTACTGAAAACAAACCTTTGTAAGACAGACTTGTCTCACTTATTGTATGCTGTATGTATCCTGTATATCTGTACACATCTTTAAACCATTTTCATGTTGCAAAACTGCAACACTCCCAGTGTAGTGAATTAAGAAGGTGCTTGGGTATGTCTCAGAGACCTGTAACAAATACGATCCTCTGAGAGCATTCAAATGTAGCACCCTCAGCTCCTCCCTATCACCTTTCACCCTTCTTCATTTTTGAGTGATTGTACTGTCAGTTTCAAATTTAATTACATATAACTAGACATACATAGCCCTTACCCTATCATTATCCTGTCTGGGTCCACCCACTCATCACAGAGCTGCATCCACACGCCCCTTGGAGCTGAGAGTAACTGGCCTCCTGCTGACTGGCTATGATAGTGTATGTAGTCTATGTGTAAGTGTGACTGTGTGTGTGTGTGTGCAATGTGTTTCTCTCTCTCTGTTTCTCCCTGTGCCTGGGATGTGGAGATTTGTATGGCATGTTAGTCACACCCTGTGTTATCAGCATCTCTGTGATGAGCATAAGCATAGCCTGAGGGGACTGGGGGTAGCGTCACAGATGGTACAGTGTCAGGGTCCATGAGTGTGGTTTAGAGGATCTATGCCATCTCCCAAGTTCTGTCGCCTTGCACTCTGGCAGTGTGAAGGTGCCATCATACAGGTTAGAGGTTGAGTCTGTTTCACCTCATAACTAGTGACCCATGTCACACCTTCTATTTCACACCAGCCAGTGGAATACGGGCAATCGATGCTTCCCAGAAACCCTGACCTAATCCTGTTATCCTTTTCCTTCAACAACCTGCAAGGGACAAGGGGCGGGATCCCAAAAGTCGGCAGCCAAGAGAGCCGTGCAGAGCATGCCCCCGTTGCTGTGAAAGCGGGCTTAGCTGAAACACAATAGGTGTGTAATTTCAGGTTTTTGTTAAGCCAAAATCCAATCACATACATGACTGCAAGATCACAGAGAGACACAACAGGAGAGGGAGCCTCGGAGGTGGAGGTGAGTTTACCTCACACAAGCAATCTTCACACAAGTGAAACACTATTGATGACAGCCTGCTAACTAACTAACCCTAGCAAGAGATTAAACTGGCTCTCTGCTCTAGATCTCCACAGTGTAGGGATGCGCTGACATCTGACTCCTCCCTAACCTGGATCAGGTTGGAAAACAAGATACATTTCTAGCTCTTAACTGATAATTTTGTGCTGTATAAGTCAAGAGATAACATATAATCAAAGCTGTAGAAAGAAGTTGAGTGGTACAAACTCCCTAGGCAAGAAGTTTCTCATGTAATTCTGTCTTTTCATTTTTCTAATTACAAATATTATGCCGAATCAGTTCTAAATGAAAGGCCACGGTTTTAATCTTGCCGTATTCAACACATAAATGCTCGTATAAACCCTGTAAATGAAATGTACTGGATGAAGTCTATTGTCTTCTCTCGAGACTGTCTTGAGCATGAGAGTTGGGATAGTTTGCAGTTTTGCTTTTGCCTCTTGTTTTTCCAGATGATAAATGAAATTAATAAACACGTTTAATATTTGAAACGCAGAGATGAATAATTTATGACTGTAAGATTAAACGTAAAGCATAAAAAAGGGAAAGTCAGTAATCACCAGTACACAAATTCAGGACAAGCCAAAATGAATTTTTAACTGCTTGGGCCCACTGGTCTCTCTGTTCTAGTTTGTGTGTTGGAAGCTGTTGAATTAATGGTTTGCATCTTGACCTCATTCCACCAAATACAAACTGAGAGCTCTCCTTTGAAGCTGATTTATAGCAAAAACATTAGGCGTAATGCATCTATTCAGGAAGTCTAATGAACGGAATACCTTAATACCAATGCTAATCCATGCTTGCTCACAACAGACAGACATGATCATTACCATCATCATAATTATTATTCATGTAAGGCAATTAATGTTGCTAGTACCTCCATTCTGATGGCTTCATTAGCATGGGTTTAATGTAGCAGTGGGAAGATTCAAAAAGTAGACGGGAGAGTTTTAAATGTGCAGATTTTTAAAGACTCTGATATTTGTGTTCAGCATTATGGCCTTAATAGAAGATTAAACTAAATGTTTAATACATAAACACGTGTCATACTACTATAGAATATCCAGCTGTGCTCTGTGCAATTAAATCAAACTCTATGAGTAAATTAAGTAAACAAAGCAACCCCTATAGTTTAATTTGTTATCGCAGTTCATTTCATACATGAAAAAAAGACTAAAACAATTGCTGAAATTTACTAAGCAGCATTTTTTAGGATATTTAACAGAGGTATGTGCTGTTGAAGTGATTATCCTCACAAAAATATATCCATCACATTAGTAAATAATAAGGGCTGTCTGGCTAAATCACTTGAAAAAGTCAGTTCTGGCTCTAGTCAGAGTCTCCCAGTCAAAATAAGAAGTGAAGTAAAGGCAAGATAAACAATCCAACCAACCTGTTTTCACTTAGGATACATATTTGTGGCCATTTATTTCTGACTTTCAGCACATGGAAAGCCACTCTACTTGAAACTTTTTAAACAAAAAAGTGGACCTTTTGGGTCTATAAGAAATAAAACATGAGAGCCCTCAGTTTGTAATGGTGAAAAGAGGATTTCATGCACTTTTTGCTTGATAAAATGCAGACAAAATGAACTTGACCACATATTAATAGATTCCCTCTGCTAAAGTACACATGGAACCCATATCGTCCTTACAAAACCTCTTAGAGTTGCTGCTATTCATGCTGATAGATAAAATATTGAGATGGATCCTGCCTTAAGATTCCACACACTGTATGCAGAATATGTAATATAAAAAATGTATGAAAAATGTGATGATCATGATGTATATACGCCAAGCACTCACTTAACTATTAAAGTTTTAGGAAGAGCCCTAATTTTTTGGGTGGAGGGTTAGTTGTTAACATGTTCTGTTAAGCATAAGGGTATGATGGTGATTATTGTACTATACAATGTAGAGAATATCTTTGCTTTGCCTACCAAACACATAGAGGAGGGGGAATCCTCAACCCAGCACTAATATGAATTCTTGCTCTGTTGTACATCAGATTGAAGGACACCTTGCTATCAAGCAACCGTGTGTTGTGTAATTGTTAATAATTATTGTCTTTATTCCATCAGGAATTTGAGTATTCTCTTACTTCTTTCTCTCAGTCTCAACAGCTGGTTGAAATTCTTTTATGGTTTCTGAGGCCAAAAAGGAGCCTAATTCAACCAAATGGTGAGCAAAAGAAAAAAGCTACCCAGTATAGATATTTCCATCCAGAGAAATGAAATATTAAACGTGTTCATTATACCCTCAATTTGCAGTTATTTCTCATTGCACACGGCCATTTTCCCATTTTCCCCGCTCTCTTATTGGCACTGCGCTCAGGGCCTTGAGAGAAATCTCTCTTTTATTATTTAAATCCATGCATGGGGGCTGAGCCAGGCGAATCATCTCACGTCTGCTAGCCTACTCCCTAATTCTGATTGGCAGCTTGATACACACTCAACGGATGGAGAGGATGATAATGCCTGTGACAAAGAAAAAATATCTCCTCCCTGTTATGTTTTTATTGGTAATGGGAAATATGGAGTTCACACACAATAAAAGTAGCCTTAATAATTGGAAGTGGCAATGGGCTGTGTCCATGAGTCTGTAAGGCTGTCAGCACAGCGATGTAAATTTCTTTGACATGTTTTTGTCTGGCTAAAACTTTAATGTCGTGGGCGTGACCAATCGGATGCAAATGTTGTTTTCATCCCTCGCCGATGAGATGACCTCTGTCATTTCCCTGGGGAAATCAAGCTTTTAAAAGTATTTGATAGCTGTAACTCCACAAACACACGCACACACACAAACTCACATTCTTGCTTGAGGAAAATGCATCATACATAGTGTATACACAACACTTACCCGCACATGTCTGTATATTTATGCAGGCATAAATACAAATGCACATGTAATGTATATATGCGCAGATATGCAGATCTACACACAGTTTACACACTATAAGGATCAGTGCTCTTGTATCTTAGCCAAAGTCCTCACCCGCTCATTGATGCTTGGCTAATACATTCAACATGTCACTATTTTGTATGCCTCTCTGTGCTCAAACAGATAGTTGATTAGATTGAAAGCACTCTCTTGTGGAAAGTATGATGGTTTTGAACACGCAAGGTGGACACAGCAGCTTCTCTTTCAGCCTGTCCATAACCTCTGACAGGATACAGAGGCACAACACATACAGTAGTTTTCTGTGTACATATTATGCATATGTGTGTGCTTGAGTATGTGCATGTCATGTGGATAATGCTGCATGCGAAGGCCAGCTTTAATATTGGTCTGGAATAACGGGCTCTTTTGTACATTGTGAGGCAGCCAGCATCTGAGACCAATAAAATAGTGGCCCTTGGGTCACTGCTCGAAGGATGAAGGAAGAAGATATAATCATACACAGAGGACACAACACCTTTTTTGTGCTTTCTCCGCATATTTGGGTGCGAAGAGAGTGCGGGTCCTTCATAAGTTTAATATTTTCACAGTGTGACCTTTTGTCACTAATAGAGTGGCTTGCCAATAAGCGTATATTGTATCTTTAGGGGGTGCAGCCATATTAGTGCTGCAATTGGCTGTAGGAGGAGGAAGACTAGTCACAAGGAAGACACATGGTGTTAAGGCGGATACAGACAGGAAATGTGTGTGCTTATGGACAAAGATGTGTGCCTGGCTGTGTGTGATTGTGTGTTAGTGTGTGAGCTTGCTTGTATGCGTGTTACAGAGATGGTGTCTCTCTCTTTTTCTTTGTAATATACCTCATAATTTGGAATGTCTCTGGAAAATGGAGCCTAAGCCAAGGAGGTTGACAGTCAGAAACCACAAGCCAGAGTTAAGCCTCAGCATTGCAGAGAACCACATGCTAAACCCATGTCATGCCCAACTCCGAAGATCTAGCAGCAGCGATTGACTAAAGCCATAAGATAAACATTGCAGGGAAAACAATTAGAGGCTTTTTTAGACAATTTGTTTGATAAAAGGCACTGGTTTCAAGCTTCTGGGGACGAGCTGAGCTCAGTTTCTTTTTGTATGTGTGCCATGTTGTCTTAGTGGCAATGATGTCTCATTATGTTATATTAGGCTTATGTGCAGATGTGCTTCTGACTGACATTTTGAAATTTACTCTATCCCTCGCAGCTTTCCATCCAGTGATGCGATAGACTCATAACTACCTCCATTCCACAGTCATAGCACCAGTGTGACTGGTCAAAAGGGACTATAGCTTGTATCACTAGCACCTGTTGTGAGTGACTCCAGCACTCTGAGAAAAGCACTTTATCCCCTGTCTCCCCAACAATCATTACAGCCAGCTTACAGGGTTATTATAGCCCAACCTTAGCACATTTACACTGACTGCCAGATATCCTTGTGGGTGTATTATTCATCTGCTTCTTGATGTTATTTTCTTCAACGTATTTCATCCCTCAGGTTGCGAAGACAACTTCTCTTTATTTAGGGCAGGTAATAATTAGAGCAGACGGGTTGTTTGATTTCCACCTTGATAACTCCTTCAGAATGTTGTCAGAGAGTGTAAACACGTACCCACTCTTAGTTTGGCTCCTTTTATTTGAATCATTTGTTCTTGTCGCTTTTTGAAAAACAGGTTGTTCTCGTGTTTGTGTGTTTGTATGATAGTGGTGTTTCTGTGAATGTGTATTGTCTTTTGCAATGTGTGCATATCAATGTTCCTCTGTGGTTGTGTGCTTTTTTTTTACATGTAGGTGTGTGTGTCTGTGTGTGTGCCTGTTGCATGAAGGTTAGGTTTTTTGATCTTAGTGGGGAGACGTGAGTTGCCCTGGGCTGTGAGGCTCATTAGGTTTGTACTCCTCTGAATGCGAAAGTATTTGTTAAACCACATGACAAGAATACCTTTCTGCTGCAACAGATGTGCTGTAATTAGAGAGGGCTTAAGTTGTCTTAGAGCCGTGTGGAAAGTCATCACCAGCTGATAAGTTTACAACAGTGCCCTACTCCTCCCACATGCAGGCACACAAACACACACACAAGCACACATATATACATATACATATACTCAGAGACACACACGCACAGCAAAGCAAACAGGCAAACACCACACAGATATGACATACTATATAATAATAACAATAACATTTTAAAGCAAGACAAACGAAGAATGCTTAATACAAATGTATGCAGATCTGTGAATGTGTTTTGTGTATATTTTTGTATTTCTGCTTTAATCATTTTTATGCCTTTATTGCTATTTTTGTCTTGTCATGTAAAACTCATTAACTTTCCATGTCATAAAATGTGCTGTATAAATAACATTTCCATTCCAATCCATAATAACGCACACGCATGCATGAAAGTTATCACTGCTGTGAAAGATTTATGTATAGAAAAAAGTCCTACATTGACATATTTTATTTGTGAACATTATAACTTTCTAGTATTTTATAAGCAAGAGCTGTGAATTGGATATATATATATATATATATATATATATACACACACACACACACACACACACACATATATATATATATATATATATATATATATATATACTGACAATACTGACAATATTTACTGTAAGCTGTTTTATGGCATGGCTGAAATGGTATGTTAACCTAGCATTCAGGTCTTTGGCCCTAGAGATAAAGAGGGCTACTGATCAGAGCTATTATCCATTCTGCAGTGAATCAGGAAGATAATGGCCTATCTGTCAGCATGGGGCCTCCATAAAGCCATTAACACCTTTTGTTGCTCCCCTCCTGTTCTCCAAACGTGCTGGGCAGTTCAAAAAGGCAAACGAGGCAATCTGTTAGCTTTGCTTCAACTCTTCATTCCTCCTGATCCAAGCATGTGCACCCCACACTAACAAGCAGACATGCAGCTTTATAAACATAAATGATCTGTTCGAACCTACAGTTTTGCATCCAGATCTAGCAGAAAAATATGTCCGATGGAATTCAGGCAATACCTTGCTCCTGAAGGCATCTGAAGCAGCTGCTTAAATGCATTTTTTTGCTTCCTCCTAAATGAGCAATTTCATGGGAAATCCCCAATCACTGGAAAACTTAATAAGAGCATATATACACCCAAATGATGTAAACGTAAATCACTCTGCCACAAATTAAATTGTTATAGACAGCACAAAAAACTCTTGGGACTGTGAAGATTTAAAACTTGGACAAAGGCCCTCCATTTTTGCATCTGAAAGGATCATTTTACCACTCAACACTGTTTAAACCACACTTCTGAGAGACTATATTGGCCTGTGAAAGGACTAATGAGGCCAGGATGGCTGGTGTTGGGCTAGGTGTTCGAAATTCTCTCTCTCACTGTTTTTTCATTTGTGGTGCTCCTTAAGTATACTATTGAGTGCCCCCTATAGGAAGAACATCTATTTGAGACTACTTTGGATAAATTATACCAAAGCCCATTCACATAAATGCATATATAAAACATACTTATCTGATATTAGATGTCTTTATCATACTTTGACGTTTTCAAACTGTCACATTAACATTGATGAATGGATCAGTATTGAGCATCTCTGAGATCTAGCCAGGAATAGAGCTGTGGACAGCCCATCTTTCTTTTTCTCTGTTCCCTCTCTTTTTCTTCCACCCCCACCTCTGTGCCAGCAATATTCCTCCTCCTCCTTTGATAGCAGGAGCTCCCAGTGGCTCCCTTCTTCGCTTCCCTTTTCTCTCATTCCTCCCTCTCTTTCCCACTCTCTTGTCTGTGTTGCCTTTGGCAAATTGGCAAATTGTGTTTTACTAACATGGGTACATGTGTTAAGTGGGGATCAATTGTTTGTTTAACAGGGTGCCTCCATTAGACTGGGAGGGTGTAATTAGTGGTGAGCCCTTTTCTTAATACAGGCAGCATCAGTAAGGGGAAGGGAGGAGTACAGGCTGTCCAATCAATGCCAAATCTCAAAGAAGGATCGACTGTAGTTTGGTTTAGGGAAATTAAATTTATGGGAAATCTCACTGACAGGGTGGAGCCTTAGCATTCAGTGAAGTTGTCCTCAGTGTCCTACTGTGCATCCTTGGTTCCTAGCCTAGAGCTAAAATCAAGTATCCATAATGAACTTGCATGGGGCATGGATAAAAGCCCCATAATATTTGATTATTCCCATTGCCGTTTTACTAGTTTGCTTTGTTCAGATCAAAGGGACTCTTTGAAACACCCCATACCTACTGAGGGCTGTGGTCCCTATGCTTGCCAGCTAGGCAGATCAGCCAGTACTGCCAAGAAACTGCCGACAACAAAAAAAAAACAAAAAACAAAAAAACAAAGCGAACTCTGCTCATTCTCTCCCTTCTCCACTCTTCTGAACACCAGAAGCACAAACATAAGCAGTCACACCTCACATAAATGGCCAATTCATATATAGCTGAATATCCACATATGAGGGAACATATCCACTACATGAGCCCCAATCTGCTCTCTAGACATCAGGCTTTGACCTGCAGAGTGTTTATCTTCTATTGGTCACACAGTTTTTTGGTGGTATGAGTTCAAACCCTAAAGGTAAAAGGATAAGTGGGCTTAAGAATTATTATATTAGTGTATTGAAAAAAACTCTTGCTTCATCATCCTAAAATTATAAGTAAAACAAGATTGTTAATTTTTTTCAAGTTGTAATTAAATTACAACATAAAAGTGAATAATTTTGCTGTCACAACAAATACAGGCACATATAAAAATACTGGGCTCCCTGCAAACCCCAAAACAAAGCAAAATGACAAATGCATATGCGCCACTGTGGCAAAAAGCTTTAGGTGTGCAAGCTTGAGCACATGTGTACATTCCATGTAGCTTGTGCATATGTGTCTGTGTGAACATTTGACTGTGTGTGACTATGGCTGCATGTCCAATTGCCTCAGGTCAGACTACAGACTATTGGCAGCTCTGCTTGACAGTAAGTCAGTATCCCGTGCCATGGATGTTAACAGGGAGAATTATGGATATTTTGGACATCTGAACCTTATAGACTGTAGCTGCTTAGCAAATAAATTCAATTCTTCAAGTGAATCAGTTGCACATATAAGAACTACTTTTCAGGTGTTTTTTTTTTTATAATATATACTTCAATTTGTCCTTTGCTTTTAGGGGTTTGCAATAGAGGTTTTAAAAACAGGACTGGAAATGATAGGTTGGCAGCATGAATCTTTTTTGGATAAAGTAAAAAAAAAAAATGTTTTTTATGAGCACAGTGTTTAGGCTAATTGTATACTCCAAACAAAATTGTGTTTGGCATGTTCTTATTCTGCTGTCAAATATGGTGCTGCAGGCAAATACAAGTATACTCAATGCGACTTCATTTGTCTTCATTAAATGGCATCCATGTCAGATGAAAGAGCTTGTGTGTCACCACGAGAGCAAATGCAACTCTAAAGTTCCCCCCAAAAACAAGAAGTAAACACAGATATCCTAAAAGTAGTATGGCTATATGAAAACAAATCAAGCAAAGCACATAAAGCAAATGCTTTAATACTGTCGGCTGGTTGCAGGCGACAGTGTATTTGGGGCAGTAAATGAGTCAAAAATATGGTAGCCAGCCCAAGGCAACAGAGCTGAAACAAACTTTGGGGCTTGTTCACACAGCCACCATGTTTTACAATTATACTCTTTTGCTTTTTATTGTTTGCTTCTGTTTTTAACCTGGAACTATCAAGAGTATTAAGTGTAAAGCTGTGAATTTGTATAATTCTAGACTAGAATTTCTTCCCTAGAACAGGAAATTAAAGAACGATGCAATTTAAGGGATTTCAAATGGTGGTATATTGTTTTAAATTTGAAATAACTCATGAAGATGACAGAGACTATGAATATTTGTATGACATAAACTTTATTATAATGCACATTGTTAATGTGCTTTAAAACTACAAGTTGTTTATTTGCTCGCGGGATACACTGTATTGACAAAAATATTGGAACGCAAGTTTTTTTCACTGAATTCATTTGATATGTTTAGTCCCATTGTCACAGGTGTATTAAATCAAGCACCTAGCCATGAAAATATGCCTTTACAAACATTTGTGAAAGAATGGATCATTCTAAAGATGTCATTGAATTCCAGCATGGTACTATTATAGGATGCCACTACTGCTACAATTCAGTTTGGGATGATTCTACCCTCCTAGATATTCCACAATCAGCTCTAAGTGGTATTACTGCAAAGTAGCAATGCTTTAGCCCCTGTCACACCTTGACAATTTAACAAGCGTATGCCGATGTAGGAAAAAAATCTGTAAATAAGCTGGTGTACATCGATTAAGTTATTGGTAAGTTTTGTATGCGTTAAAAGCACGTTGAAGTATGTCGGTCTACATCATAGTACGGCGAGGTTGCTGGAAAATTTTGAGTATGCACAAAATTTCCAACATTTGTCAGCGGATAGCTCATACATCCCGCATATGCGGGCCATATGTTGCAGGTACAATATGTATACAGAGACTCACATTACTCATAGGCTGAAATACATGGAGATAATGTCTAGCATACCCAAAACATATTAATAACCCTTGAGTAACGTGTTTTAAACCTATGTGAAACATATATCGAACTTACCTCCAATGGATATTGACGTCTGTAGACTTACTTGACGTGTTCCAGTTGTGGTGGATGTGTTTCTAACATACAGCTACCATATAATGGTATGTGCTGCATTTAAGGGAAGTGGTATAAATGGGCTTCAAGTTGTGAATGCCGGCAATACGCTAGTATCCGTTGGTATTACGTTCTATATATTTTAGCAATACGTTATGTATACGTCCGTTTAATATCATTGTTCTGCATGTGCTGACGTTTTAGAGGAATTTCAATTTGTCGGAATACAATTGTGGTAGATTACTTAAAGAGTGGAGGTGCAGAATGCTAAAGTGCATAGCATAAAAAAAGTTGCCACTGCTCTGCTGATTCAATAACTGCAGTGCTCCAAACCTCCTCTGGAATTAAAATTTGCAAAGCATCAGATAGAGTGGTCAAGCACACCACCACTGGAGTCTGGAACAGTGGAAGCGTGCTCTGTGGAGTGATGAATAACACTTGTTTATCTGGCAGTCTGATGGACAAGTCTGAGCTTGGTGGATGCCAGAAGAACAGACTACATTGTGCCAGCTGTAAAGTTTGGTTTAGGATGAAAGCTATGGAGCTGGTTCATGGGGGTTGGTCTGAGCCCCTTAGTCAAGGGAAGCTTACCAAGATATTTTGGACAATTCTATGCTTCCAACTTTGTGGGAACAGTTTGGAGAAGGCCCTTTTCTGTTCCAGCATTATTGTGCCCCAGTACACAAAGCAAGATCTATAAAGGCCTGGTTAGATGGGCTTGGTGTGGAAGAAGTTTACTGGCCCACTCATAACCTTGATTTCAACCCCACTGAACACCTTTAAGGATGAACTAGAACATAGATCACAAACCAGGTCTTCTTTTCTAACATCAATGTCTGACCTCATAAATGGTCTTCTAGATGAATGAACAAAAAATCCCACAGACACAATCCAAAATCTTGCAGAAAGCCTCCCCAGAAGATTGAAAGCTGTCATAGCTGCAAAAGAATGACCAACTCCATATTAATGCTTATGGATTTAAAAAGGTATATCATAAAAGCTCTTCCCAATGCATTTGTCCATATCAGAATCAGAATACTTTATTAATCCCAGGGGGGAAATTACTTGCATTACAGGTACTCCTTTCAGTATACATAAATATCAATAAAGAAGATAGCAGTGCAGTTAAGGAGATAAAATATAGAAAACCCTGTGTTCAGTGAGTCAAGAAGTATGAGAAATATAGTGTAAGTATTATTTCCTTTCTTTTGGACCAGCTATTAGCTCAACTAACTCCTTACATTTATTTATTAATAAGGCTGTCAAAAATAAATGTGGATGCTAGAAGCTTATTGTATGATCTATAAGTGTGTAGTTCGAGTGTGTCTGTTATGCTAACTGGCAGCAGCAGTGTAACAGAGGACTTGGTGCTCGGCGATGGACAGTTTCAGAAGCTAAATGCCAACTGATTCTGTCTCCTACCAGCACCAGCCTGGCAATGGCAGCCAATGTTGTCACCCCCGATTTCACACACCACCTAAATAGCTCTGACTAAGCCAACCTGCCTCAAAGGCTGAGATTATTGCAGACATGCACATGGACACCACGGATGGATAATTGTTCTTATAACACCTAGTCCACTTGGAGGGATTCCACACAAGTACATTATATTGGCATCTGCAAGAAGACATACACTTCTCACATGAAAGTCCTGAAAATTTCCCCCATTAATTATTGCACATTTTCTTGTTTTTATATTGTTCTAACAGCCAGTTTTACATATGCAACTTGCAATGTTTACTTTTTCACACAGGCTTTCTTCATATTTTATGGTTTTCCTGCGTTTGCACTCTTGGCACTCTTGGCAGTACACATTTGCACAGAGCCCCACATGCACCCACTAAATGCACATCACTCAGACCATAGCAGAAAGCATAACTATTGGAACAACATGGAAATAGAGGCAGGGTATGAACAACCAGATTCTGGACACCACCATTTTGAAACCAGAGGCAACAAGTGAAAGGCAGATCTAACTACGACACTAAGGGATACTGAGCTCAAGATTCAAGATTCAAGATTCAAGAGCTTTATTGTCATTTCGACTACATATAGCTGGTGCAGAACATAGTGAAATGAAATAATGTTTCTCCAGGACCTGGTGCAACATATAAACATGTAAA